>LBNU01014107.1:94051-121875 GCA_014162995.1 Artemisia annua | reverse complement strand
GGGGAGAAGATAACTTTGTTTAGTTTTTAAGGACCTGTAAGAAATAATAATATTTAATGGTAAATCAGCTCAATTATTGTTACATGGAAGTGATGGAACTTATTCACTGACTCGTGTTTCTTATTGATCATGAAAGTTGGCAAAACTAATTTTCTTAAGTAAATTCTTTACCAAACACAATATTCAACTGATTAGGGCTTAGCACTGTCAAAAAATCAGACTGGACCGATCAGAATCGGATTGGATCGAAAACCGATTTGGTCTAAAATTCTGGACCGAGAACCGGACTGAAATGTCCGGTCTATGTCCGGGTCAGTCTGGTCCGGTTCGTCAGTTTGGTCTGGTCCAACAAAACATACTAGTCGGTTGTTCGTAAAATCGAACCGGACCCAAGACCGAAAATGAAGAAAAGGGTGGACCGAAGATCGGTTCGGTCCGGTTCACGGTCTATAATGCTCACCCCTAATTCATCAGAGGGATTGTGAGATTGAGTCCTAACTAAGTTAGGTGTGATGTATGTGGGTTTCTCTTTAAAAGGGATATTGTTCGATATATGAAATGTGCATTTAATTAAATAGACATAAAAACTTGTTATTTAATAAGCTAGACGAATGCTCGTGCCAGTGTATGACGATGTTTTATTCAAGTTTATCTATATGTATACTATTTATAACGAGTAAATGCATATTCATGAAATATTAAAATCTTAAATTTGAAAACTTAAATTAATGTAGTTTGTATAGATTACTTTTAAGTATACTTTGATACACTTTAAACTTGATCAATTCTAAATTTGATAACTTTTCAAAAACACACACTATATTAAGTTTAAAAAACACGCGTTTTATATTTAAAAAAACACACGCTTTATATTTTAAAAAACACGCGGTATATTTTAATAACGCACAATTCATGAAATTTCATTGAACGTTCGATTCATTTACGACCTTGTGCATAAGAAATCCTCATCATATATTCCATTTATTCGTTGACAAGTTTTTTCATGAATCAAAACAAATATCCAATGTTATATTGACTCGGTAAACGTTGATAAATGACATGACGTAATAGCATAGGTACATGTAAACAATCACACGGCACATTCTTTTTCAAATACTATATTATTTAGTGGGCCATGAACAATAATCATTATTGACTATTGAGTGGAAGACTATGATTAAAAAAAAAAAAAAAAAAAAGTTAAAAATTATAGGGTGTTAATGGGTCAGGTTGATCAGGTTCGGATTAAATCAGGTCAGGTCGAGGCTAAAATTAAGATACCCAATTCTGACCCTATTTGAACTCGGTTAGTAAATTCGGGTTGAGTCAACTCGAATATGAGTAAAATGGTCATAAAATGATCTATTTGTTCTAGTATGGATAAATAATTTTTAAAAAAAAAATAAAAGAATAGAAGGGTCAAACGGGTCGACTCGAACCCGAGTTACTAAAAATTATTTAACCCTATACCCGACCATATTTAATATTCGGGTTGACCCGAATAACTCGAATAAGATTATTGACCCGAGTAACCCGACCCAAACAGTCTTGGACGGGTTTGGTTCGGGTCCTAGTCAATTTAGACTTTTTAACGCCTCTAATAAAAACCAAAAAGCATGGTCTTTACACAAAATCATGGTCTTTATTAAATATGAAAAAGAAAAGTTGTAACTTTTCTGATAGAGCAAGGCAAATTGAAAGAGACTTGTGTTTAGACTTGATATGGAATTTTGCTACATGAGCCCCCCTAAAGATTAATTATTTTAGGGCAAGTTGGCACAAGCAAAGGAATGAGGACCATTCCATATGCTCTATCCATTGTCCTACTCATAGATAACTTGCCGGCCACTACAGAAATTTAACATGTTTGCCTAAGTCCGCGTTACAAGTCGTTAGAAACAAGCCTAGGTAGAGCCAAACCGCATCAAATCAAGATCCTAAGCAATTACATGATGTTCTAATACATGTATTTTCAGTGGTTTCTACTGAGAAATTTTAACGAGTTTGCATTTCTATTTATGAAAAGTTTGTGTGAAAATCATATGCTACTGATTCACGCGTGAACTTATCCTGTAAAAACTAAGGACTTACAAAACGACACATGCACGGGTTGGGCTAAGTGAGGAGCTAAATCGGCTATATCATGCCAAACTTTTCCTCTGCTGCGTTTACTAGACCTCATTATATTGATAAAACGGGCTTCAGGTTGAATCAACTAGAATCCTAACTATCCAGCATCCTTATATTATACAGTAATACTAATAACTGTAGCTAAATAATAGGGATTAAATGTCAATCAATCTGATGGATATTTCACTTAGAAGACAAACTACTTTTTGGTAGCCAATGTGAACCACTTCATGGTGATAGTGGAGGACTGCATGAATTCTCTTTCGGGACCATATGAAGCAACATCTACGTAAATTACAACTTTGTTATCATCATATCATAGTCGAGAATTCGTCAAATTAACTGTTTTGCATGAATCTCATGGAATAATGGTGCCAAATGATCAAGACCAGCAACTATAGTCTAAAAAATTCTGTTGACTGATTTTGGTTTTTAGGTAAAATCCAGTTTTTACCATGTTAGTTGCAGTAATACTCCATAATTTCCAGTTTCTTGGTATTTGCTAGAGTTGACCATAAAAAGTCAAACATAGTTAAAGATTAGCTGTATTTATGTGAACAAGTAAGTGATATAAACAATGTAACATTGTGATAAAAAAAAATATATAAGACAAGTATGACCTGTTCATAAGCATTTATATCCATATACCCTCTTCCTAAGGTAAACTCTCATAAAACATATGAATCAACAACAATATTGATTTTATTAACAAAAAAAAATGAGTTCACCTTGTATCAAGGAAGTATCAAGAGCATGTCTTCGACGTTGCTGCCCAACTCCATTACTTGGGCTGCCTGATAAACGGAGTTCTGAACAAGTAAGTCCTTCCAGGTATGATTTCATTGCTGCAACGGCTTTTTCACTTCAGCCAAATGCTCAATTCACTAACCATGAATCTCTACCTGACCTAAACCGGGCGTTTTGTAATATGAAAAAGGCTTATCCTAACTACTCAGAAACTGAGCAAGCTGACCGAGTTCGTGATCAGGAATACTACCAGCTCTCTTTGTCGAATCATGTCTGTCTTGATTACATTGGTCATGGCCTATTTTCGTATTCACAACAATTGCATTCTAATGCACCTTTTTTCAATATTATATACAAATCTGTGAATTTGTATACACAGATTACACATGGTGGTCAAGAACCCGAATTTGAATCTTTGATAAAAGAAAGGATTTTTAGGTTCATGAATATTTCATCAGATGATTACTCGTTAGTTTTTACAGCTAACCAATCATCTGCATTCAAAGTGTTGGCAGATTCTTACCCGTTTCATACGAATAGAAATCTTTTGACTGTTTATGATCATGAGAATGAACCCGTCGACAAAATGATTGATAGTTGTAGAAAAAGATCCGGTAGAGTTGATTCAGCTGCGTTCTCGTGGCCTAACATGAGAATTCAGTCGAAAAGACTCAGGAAATCGATAATCAATAAAAACAAGAAGAAAAGAAAAAAAAGAGGACTTTTTGTTTTCCCACTTCAGTCTAAGGTTACAGGATCAAGATACTCGTATCTATGGATGAGTTTGGCTCAAGAAAATGGGTGGCATGTTTGTCTTGATGCCAATGCGTTAGGAGATAAGGACATGGAGACGTTGGGCCTTTCTCTTTTCCAACCAGATTTCCTCATTTGTTCATTTTACAAGGTTTTTGGAGAGAACCCGTCTGGATTTGGGTGCCTTTTTATTAAAAAGTCACGATCATCAGTGCTTAAGAACTCTGCTACAAGCACAGGAATGGTAAATATCGTTCGGGCTTCTAACCGGCCATTGTTCCTCCAACAATCAGGGAGTATCGATAGTGGGAGGAAAAAAGACATAGGCCTGGCAAGCTCAACCTCGGCCTCATCATCATCTTCCAATCACGAAGCGTTTGAAATACAAGAAATCAAAAAACTAAAAAAGAAAAGAAGAAATTATCATTTTCTGAAGTCTGGAAACTCGACAGGTCTCTTGATATTTCTGAATCAAGAAACAATGAAGCAAGCAGCAGTGGAGTCAGCACAGATATTGAGTTTCGTGGATTGGATAACGCAGATTCATTAGGTTTGGTACTTATAAGCACCAGGGTGAGGTACTTAGTGAACTGGCTAGTGAATGCATTTGGTAGTCTTAAGCACCCTCATTCAGAAGACGGCGTTCCTTTGGTTAGGATATACGGGCCAAAAGTAAGGGTTGACCGAGGCCCTGTGGTGGCGTTCAATGTGTTTGATTGGAAAGGTGCAAAAGTTGAGCCAACGCTTGTACAGAAGTTGGCAGGCAGACACAATATTTCTTTAAGCTGTGCAACTTTAACGCATGTTAGTTTTGTGGACAAGGCTAGTGAAGAAAAGGAAATATTGGTTGAGGTTAAAAGCATTGAGAACGAAGCTCACAATAGCCCGATGACCAAAAAGAAAGAGAAGTTTGAGCTAGGGATATCGGTTATCATGGCTACACTTGGGTATTTGACGAATTTTGAAGACGTTTACAGGGTGTGGACATTTGTTTCACGATTCTTGGATGCAGATTTTGTGGAGAAAGAGAGATGGAGATATATGGCGCTTAATCAGACTACCGTTGAGGTGTAGCAGATTTCATTCATTTTTGTGATTGCGAGTTTTAATTCATTTGTCAATAATTAATTCATCAATATTAGTTACCATAAAATGTGCACCCACTCAACATGAGTTAAATAAAAGCGACTCACATATTATGTGAGTACAAAAGTGTGATTCAAATAGAAATCACAACTTCGTCTGGATGTCAAACCTTGTACTTTTCAAGTCGAAATTTGATTATTTCGTTACCAAACCATCCTCATATTTCTATGTGTAGATGTTAAAAACTAGGACTGTATCGATGCTAAGGTCACGCCGATCATTAAGAGGAAAAAAAGTCCGCACTACTACGTATACAGTCTCAACCAAACTACCATCATAAGATAAGCAGAAGGGCGTTTAAGGAACCGCTGTCTTCCCTCACATAACTACTCTTAAGCAGAATGTCATACATTATGGTCAGATACTAAATGTATGAATACTAGAACTATAGGCTAATACATGAAATTCGTGCATATACTAATCATGAATAATATTCTTCAAATATAAGGCTAAATAACAATAAACAAATTGTGAATTTCTTGATACCAGAAAATGCAGAGGGATATGTAGCAGATTATAAAGATATGGTCTTTACTAATATGCAAAATCTCATGAACAAACATAATTTTAGAAAATTTAGATGCAAAAATGAAAAGCCCATCTTTTTTATATTGGGTTATGATGTTGGGCCGGAAATTGCTTTATGGGCTCAAAGTGTGTTATCCAAATGGTTTGGCATACATTGATTTCTGATTATATATGATTTTGCAAATGCAATAGACCAACATCTTGTATTCCTTTTCAATATTACACTTTTGATATCCAAGTAGAAGGTTGTGCGTTCAAATCTTGTCATTGACAAATGTGTGAGATACATGATAATGATTAAAGGGCTTGGTAGCCAAATACCATGATGTCCTTACAAGATATTTTAGTTTTAAGCTTCACTAGGTATACATTTTGGCAGTGGTTAGAAAATCGTTTTAAACGGTCACGAAATACACCAATTAGGTTGCGTACTTGGTCAAATATGTTAACATCATAAGCAATATACATCATTGGTTAACTGCTGCATCTTGGAACGCTTGACTTTAGTTAAACATAATAAACTTCTTATGTTTGACTAATAAATAATAGTATAACCAGGGGTTCCTGCGGGGTTTCGGGACATTTATGGATTTTTTTGATGTGGTTTTAGTTTTTGAAAAAAATACCGACTTTTTCTAAATGCACCCGGTCCATCAAAATGTGTTTCTGGTGTTATTTAGTTAGTGTACTTACAAAGTTTTTGTACACTTGGTCATATTTGGTCCTTGTTCCGTCTCTGAGTATATCCGATCATGTTTATCTCAAGCAGTGTTTTTTAAGCTTTTGATGTATACTTATCACTAGTGTTGTAACCGAGTCAAGCCAAGCTCGAGCTTAACAGGGCTTGAGCTCGGCTCGGAGAGTCACAAGGTAGGCTCGAGCTCGGCTCGATAGCTCGACGAGCTTTAATCATATAAGCTTGAGCTCGGCTCGAGTAATATTCGAAGACTCAAGTTCGGCTCAATAAGCTCGAATTTATACATAAACATTGTTTTCGATAACCAAACTTATCAATAAAGTCAAAAAAATACGCAATAAACTCAAAAGAAAAGAATTTATATAATACATACAGAGGAATTAGGGTTTAAAAACTCTTATAAATATTTAATTATAATTCAAATATTCACATTACCCTTATAAAATATGTATAATAGAAATATATGTACATGAAGGTTCGAAAATTTCAATAAAGGCTCAGGCTCGAGCTCGGCTTGTTATGTATTTCGAGTCTAGTTATTAGGCTCGAGCTCAATAAAAGCTTGACTTGATGTTGCAGCCCTACTTAATACAGTACCTTTTTTAACGGTCATTATTAATACTAGCAGGGTACCCGCGCGTTGCGGCGGCGGGTACCCTGGAACTAAATTTTTAGCGATGAATGAGTTTTTTTTATTACTATAAGTTTTTTTATGAATTAACTTTAAAACGGTGAGAATTTTAGAATGGAGCAATTTAAGATAAATAGCGGATTATATCATAAAAAAAAAAATAGTAGATGACTCGTGTGATGCGAGAATAATATAAAGATACATAGTAACATTATAGAGACAATAAGACATTAAAATGTTGTCATCAATATCTCTATAACTTGTATAAATATGCACATTATATTTTATGACATACATCATATTATACGTATAAAAAATGATTACAATTTAATGGAAAGAGAAGTATTACAGCATATAAACCCATATTTTCTGTTGAACCAATTAAAAAGAACCATATAAGCCCATTTCTCCATAAAATTTTACAAAAGCCCATTGCTCATAGGGTTTATTTGTCTACCTAAACACATTTTTTCTCTGCATCAACATTGTTTATCCTACCTACTCTCTATCAATAATGTCATTTACTGTCTAAGGATTAATCACATGGTTAGAATCTCGTTTTCTAACATCACCTTACTATTTGGAAACGCTCGACAAGCATGAACCGATTTATGGTTCATTCCTTTTGACAGGAAACCACTTTTTTATCGAACTAGACGGTTTTGTTCTTTTGAAGGGTTGTTTATTTATTTACTTTTATTTTTTTTAAATTGTACAAATGTTTTTTTTTAAGTAGGTTTAAGCAAGGTGACGATAAAACTCAGTGGTCTGTCAATCCAATCCACTGATAAATTCGATTACCAACAGGTTCGGATCGCTTATAATGTTTGTTATTGTGGCGATATTTGGCTAAGATCTTGTTCAAAGGTCTCGAGTAAGTAATGTTGCTCGAATTTTTGTTTGTATTTTCTTGGTTTCAAAAGATTAATGATAGGTTTGTTGAAAAAATCTTATAAACTATTGATAAAATTATACAACCCAACATCTTTTTTTTTTTTTTTCCTTTTCTTGTTCTTTTAATTTTTTATGTTTCGGAATTTGTTTGAAGCAAAAGTTTTCTCAGATTTATGTTAGTGTTTGGCTTATATTTTGGAAGTCTAATTAGCTTGTACATTGTAATTAAATAGTTGTATATTTTGGTGAAGGGGTGAATTAAATTGTGTATTAATGGATGGGTTTTAATGGAGGGTTGTACATTGTGCTTAAATGGTTGTAATTTTTGGTGTAGGGGTGTTTTTAATGCTATTAATGTATAATTCTAAGGATTTTGGTCTGAATTTCGATTCATGCTTGTTTTTTTGTACACAATGCTTTGCTTGTTGTAATTATGAAAATTCGTTGCTTTAAAGTGTTGTAAACCTTGCATCATTTTTTGTACATCTTAATTTTTTGGAGAGAGAGTCATTCCTCCATTATAAGTAGTATAGATACCGGTAGCCAGCCTAAATTGTATTACTTAGGTTGCAAGCATATCAAACATGTGTTTCTGAATTCTGATGGATGGCGAATTTGTGATACGCATGCAACATGTGCACCATGCATTGCTTCCAAAATCAGTTAATACGAGTGGCGGATCCATTTTATGAGAAGAACGGGTTTGATATTATTTAGTTTATGATGTCTCCTAATCTCCTATAAAAGTTTGCTCGAATTAGTAGTCAGTTAACCCGCACATTTTTAAATGGTATTTCTTGTTGTGTGAAAAGCTTTCTAACAAAGTGGTTGTTAGTTCAATTTTTGCTTAGAACGTTTAAGTTAGTTTATTGTGAGTAACTACTTTTTGCTAAAAAAAAAATAAAGCACGTTTTCGAATTGTATTACCTATGAAATACATGATACCTATAGAAACAAGTAGCATAAGCAATTTTACTGGCAATAAATTTTACAAAGAGAGAGATATATATAAGTTGGTTTAATGTCGATGTGGAACAAAATTGACTAAACAATATACAATAATTTAAATTTGTGTAACATACTTGACTATGTAACAAATGAAAAACCCTTTTATCCTTTTTTTGGATCTTTACATGATTGTGTTATAGACATTCAAATTACAAACAACAGTTAGCATCAAATTAAAAATCAGTCAACTATTCTTTTTTTGATATCATACCCACAAAAGAAAACAAATCTAAAGACATTTTGCAGGGGAAAACAAAATATGGTATATACTATATAGTTTTATTGCATTGCACACCTAATAAGCATAATCTGCAACATATTCTTTTATGGGATATGTTATTGTTGACCATCCTGTAAATTTTGTAGCATTCGAGTTTAATGTAACATTCATGTCGACTCTTTTTCTTTCATAGTTTCATGTATTTGCACGCACTGACAGAAGGTGGATATCTGGACATATATGAATTTTTGCGACATATTGTTAATTTTTAGAAAAAATAAAATAAAATAAATAATAATAATAATAATAATAATAATAATAATAATAATATGTCGCAAACTTCTTGTAAATCCTATTACTTTCTAATAAAATGATGTTTATTAATAATAATAATAATAATAATAATAATAATAATAATAATAATAATAATAATAATAATAATAATAAATGCATTTTGTCTTAAAAGAATGTGTTTATAGTCTTATATAATTTTTGGTAAATGCATGTGATCCTTTTCAGTTTTAGTTTCGTCCCTTAAAACCTAATCTATACTACTTATAAAGAGTGTATATCTTTTCTTTAAGCTTGAAACTTGAATCTTCGAACTTAATTTAATGTAGTTTGTCTAAATCACCCCTAAATACACTTTAAACTTGGTAACTTTTCAAAAGAATTGGCAACTTTAATTATTTTTTTTTTTTTTGATCAATTTTAAAATTGACAACTTTTTAAAAGCAAACACTAATAATTTTAAAAAATACACGCTTTGCATCATGGGTCGAACCAAAATTACGATTTCGCAAGTATAATTATTTACCACTATATACCGTCGTTTTGCGTGGATATACATATAGTATTATAAATACGTCTATTAACAAACTATATATACTACCTCCGTCCCAAAGCTTGATGCAAAATATATGAATAGATTGTGTTATATATATTTTTTCATTGGTATAAATATTATCAAGTATTATAATAACACAGATAAAAATATTTAAGGTCAAAGTTGAACAAAAAATACTTCAAAAAAGTCAAACTGAACACTTATTTTGGAACAAAAGAGTACTATGGAGTAGGGCTGAGCACAAAACCGAGAAAATCGAGCCGCACCGCAAAACCGAACCGAACCGACCATATTCGGTTCGGTTTCGGTTCTATATATTAATAGTTTTCGGTGTCGGTTCGGTTCGACCCAAAACCAATGAAAAATACACCTAAACCATATAAACCGAACCGATATAAAACTAAACCGAACTGACCATATTCGGTTCGGTTTCGTTTCTAATTATATATTAGTGATTTTCAGTTTCAGATCGGTTTGATTTTCGTCGGTTCAGTTTGATTTCGAACTGATGCTCAGCCCTACTACTGAGTATAAACTATGTATATCTTGCAAAATTATTTGCAGAACTAAAAAAAGGCTCAGAGACATTACAATATATATTAAATCACAAGGGTCGCGACGTCGTTTTACTTGCCATTTTCCCGCCAAAATTGGTGGGCTGCTAAGGCCCGGCTCATTAGCCTGCTTCTATTTGATCCGTAATTGATCCAATTTTATCACCTCACCTCACCTCAAAATATCTGCATCCTCATTCCGGTTTCACCTAGAAGCTTCTTCCTCTCTGCCTTCTCAGACCAAAACACAGCCACACACTTTCCAATCTAAAACCCACATATCCCGGTGGTCGGATTAACCCAAAAGGGATTTGTCGCGTTGGCAGTCGAGGGTTCTCGCAAGTAGCGTTTGGAATTTCTTATCGCAAGGTTTGATTCCTTTCTCTATTATTATAAAGATTCAATCTTTTTTCTTGATTCTGCATATTTTATAATTCTCTAATGATTTTGTTAGATGGGTTGAGTTTGATCTTAGTGGATTGAAGGAGAAAAATCAATTGTGTAAGTTGTAGCTTTTTTGTTTACGTTATTAAACCTTTTTCATTTGTGGGTTTTGATTTTCCATCTGTGACTTATTTTTGAGGTTTGGAGCTACAACGGTGAATAAGTTTAATGTGGAGGATAAGCTTGCAACGATTCAGCCTGTGAGTTTTTACTTACTATAATATTGTTTTGACAATTTTTTTAAGTAATTTTTAAAGTTGAATCATGGAAAAGATATTTACGAAAGTGTTAGAATATGGATGTTCAAGGTTATTTATTTTCTTGCCTTATTTCATTAGTCTTTTTGGCCTTGGCTTCATTAAAGGTTTGACTTACTCATCCTTTTGTTCTGTCATGTTTTTGTGTAACACTTTGACTTAGTGCTAAATGAGTCTTAGGTTTAATGTTTTGAAATTTTTATGCTCGCTTTTAGTTGGTGTTATTTGTGAAACCCTTTTTTATGTTAGAGCTAAATGATGTCAAGTTATTGAATGCTATGTTTAGTTGCTATGTGCTTATGTTGTCAAAAGTGTTTCATAATGTTATGCTTCATTTTTGCACCAATTAGGCAATCAGTTACTTTTTCCATTCCTCTTTTTTTACTTAGATTTCATTGCTTTCTACAACATGCTTTATTTGGGTGTTTATGGATAAAAAAACCTGAAATGATTATTCTTAAGAGTTGGATGCTAATTTTAGAGGGTGTTTTGTGAAATTTATTTCTTTATTTCGGTAGTTGATTTATGAGATTTATTATAAAATTAAGAACTAAATGGCCTCAAATTCCAGTTGTTGAATGTTAACTTTAGTAGCCATTTTGTAAAATTGTTTCTTGATTTCAGGAATTATTTTTACTTGACTATTTGTACCTTTCTTTCTCTCTTTTGTTTTATAAAGTGATTAATGCTATTTTGGTGTTCTGGTGAAACCCTTTTCGAATTATAACTAAATGAGTTCAAATTACTTGACATCTTATATTAATGTTGTGTTAGGCGAACCTGATTCTCATCCTAGGCAGCCAATGAGCCGTCCCACAAAGAGAACCAGAACAATGTCAACAACAGGTTCAGGAGGGGTCGACACACCTCCGCATACAACAACAACTGCACGCAAAGGTGAGGTGCGTACACATACGTTATCCAGTCGCCGTATGTTATTTTGTTATATGTATTCGGTCGTATTAAATCACAGACGCTATTGTTGTTTTAGGTATACATCATTCAACCCTAACGCCTGAAACAGTGGCCGATCAATCGACAAAGACATCAGCGGCTGGCGGCTGCCCAGCAAGGTGAGTCTTAGACAGTTAGTTAGCCAATCTGCATATGGGATGAAAACTCTTTGTACAGTAGGAAAGCCACTTTTAGATTTCGATTTTTTTTTTTTTTTTTTTTTTTTTTTTTTTTTTTTTTTTTTTTTTTTTTTCTTCTTCTTCTCCTTTGTGTAAAGTTTTGATTTTTGGTTTTATGTGTGTTTTGTTGTCGATATCCAGAAGAGTACTGACAAGGGAAAGAGAAAGCTCGGTGATACCTGTTAGCAGCCTTTTAGCGTGTCTTCTTCGGTCTCGGCTGTTAGTTTATGTACGCCTTCCATTATTCCTTTGTTGGTGTTTTCCATTTGAGTTTCCTGCCTTTGTTGGTGTTTTCCATTTGAGTTTCCTGCCTGTATATGTCAACAACTGCATCCTCATATTTTTGATTTTAGATGACCAGCTATTTCATATGCGGCCCACTTCAGGTATTTTTTGGTGGTCTTCATGTATATCCGGTTTTTTCATGTATTGTATATGTCTGATGCGTTTTTATTATGCAGTTGCTATTACAGACCTGGATGCAAATTCCAACGACGTACATGTTTTTGAGATTATTGACTTACTTAGGGCCCAAGGTCAGTGAACATGTGTTTTTGTTTATGTATTTCATTCCGTTTCGAAAATGATGTTACTAATGTTTTCAAACATAGATAAAACATATTGTTGCCCAAAAACATAATTATTAATATGTTTAGGATTTTAATTCACATATTGCTTTAGTTTTTGGAATTTTAGGGGCTGTCTCCTGAGTTTACATTGTAATTTTGCAGATAGGTAAAGGTAACCGGGCAGGGAGACATCACAATATTTTGTCGATGAACCATTCATTGTTGCACATTGTCGAGGGTCGTCTCCTGAAACATATTTGCTCTGATATTGGTCCAAGTGTACCCACCATTGGTTCAAAACGAGTCATTCATTGTCATAAGGAGTTAGACCTGTTGTCGGGGACGAATAGGTTAAGAACAGACGCTCATTTACACGTCGCATGTCTGTGTAAGTTATCATGTACATGTTTATTATTCCTTTCAGTTACCTATTTTCCTTATTGGTATTTGATGCTTAGGTCGGTTCTAATGTTGCATTCAGGGATTGGCGATCATGTACATACAAAGGTTGTTGAACGCCATAATGTCACTAACTCTCATGACTTCAGTGACCAGCACCAGGTGTGGATTGTTACATAATCGAGCCACTTTTCGGGTTTTGATCATACTGACATTCACTTTCCGTCACTCATAGGTTGTCACCAGATGTGTCAAAACCCTATTCTATTACCTGATAAATCAATTATTCACGAGGTAGCCAGGACCATGGCAGATGATGTTCAGGACAACTCCATAATCAAAGCTTACGCAGACGTGCGTTAAGAGTAAAATAGGTTGAATTACCATTGGGCGCAGCAAGGTTACAGAAAGCCACAAGAAGCAAACAATAAGAATAGACGTCAAAAGTTGGAGATCAAACCCCAAACGAAGAAGATTATGGGCGAGTTTGCAAATCAAGGTTTCAAGAGGTTTATTATTGGGATTCTTATTGGCTTATAAGGTAAGTTTATATTACAGTTAACGTGTTTTTTCATTTTAGGATGTCATAAAGATTGTTTCTAATCTTTTCAAGATTTGAAAAAGATAACATTTTGAGTTTTTGACTGTATGATGGAAAATGCAAGAGGGGTATTTAGTTTTATTTAGTTTATGCTGTGATATTGACATGAAGTTAATTATTAGGGGACTATTGGCAAGTAAAATGTACGAGACATCAAAAGGGATAGTTCTGAATCTGATAGACTTGATCGACACGTATGGATATGTTCTAAATGGTGCCCAGGCATATTACACGAATAGAAGGTAAGAAGTTCCTGTCAAATATATTTTGTGCTTTAAATTCTCATCTTTTTAAAAATTCGTATGCCAATAAACAGTACCAAAAAGCTCAACAAATGGTTACCATCAAACGAGAGTACAGACACAGAGGCGTAAGCGTACTAGACAAGGTATATGGAACTATTGCTTTCTTCTTATTCTTTTTACTTAGCCACTCTTATTACTATTTAATATGATGCCATGACAACTGTAACATACTTCTTTTGTTTGAACTACTGTTAGTTTATCAACTTTTAGATACCAACTCTAATTTATTCATTACAGGGCCCGCCTATAATGTATGCTCATATGGGCTACTGTGATCGTGTATGTCAACGTTGGAAAGCTATAAAATACAATTCACATGATAAATATTGGATCGGCATGCTGCTGTTGGTATATGGAACAAGAAGATTCAATGTCAGGGTTGGCTTACAATGTCGGTTGGTATGTAAACAGATGCAATGGGGTTTTCTGGTATGATGAAAGGATCAAGAGCAAGTCGCGTCTTCATCCAGAATATCATAAGTGTTGTAATAGAGGAGAAGTGCAGCTTCCATATTTTATACCTTCTGATATATGAAGGTTGTTTTGAACTGTATTTCTGTGCGACTTAAACGTGGTACATCGTCTACTCTAAGTTTATGTATATATGTACTCCAAGTTTTAGTGTAAATACAATGAAAATGTAGTCACTCCAAGTTTTAGTGTAAATACAATGAGAAAAAAACGCCGCCCGGCCGCAACGCGGCCGGCATGCCGCCATACTTGTTATTTTATAATTGCAATATGCTTATTCAAAAAATAGTAGCCACTCTATCTTATTTTAGAAGGAAAACACTACTTAGCACGTGATGCACGTGGACTGAGTTTGTTGCCTTGCTGAGTTGTTGGTATTAAAATACGAACAGGAGAATCGAGTTAATACTACAAATGAGTGAATTGCAAAAATCGACTTTGTAGTTTGGCTAAATTGCAAATTTCGTCCCTAATTTTTCAAACGTGCAAGCACAATCCTTGTAGAAAACTTTATGTTGCAGTTGTTGTCCTAGGGTTGCAATTTTTATGAAGGTATTTTAGTCATTTTACTTTGTATATAGACGAAAATTGCAACTCAATATTTTTCACAGGAACGATGCCTACATTTTTGAAAAGTTAAAACGAACTTGCAATTTGATCAAACCATAAAGACGAATTTTGCAATTTACTCTAATACAAAGACATTTTATTGACATTATTTAATGGATTTTGATTTAATCATATTAAAAAGTGTCTATAAAATTGGACAGATTAAAGGGTGCGCCACCCATAAGGTGATACAAATATTCACGAATGGCCAGGACAACAATAAAGTAGCTTAACGTTATTCTAAAAGTGCATTTTCTTTATCTTTAAAAACATGTAAGCAATATTTTGGTGCCAACTCATATATTTCTTTAAGTAAATGGATATTGCAAAAATAAGTAAAATCAGTTATTTCTAAACAACATAAAAATATATAGAACAATTTTATTCCCAAACATTGAGTAATTTTGTTATAACTTTACCATGGACTTTATAGCCATACAAATAAATTGTATTAGGCTCAACATTTGACTAATTTTTAGCATTACTTTTTGGAAAAGAAAAAAGAATGCATAAATAAGAAAGAACAAGAATGAAATATTGCTACATAGGATAATTATGATCATTGTAAACACAAAATAGAGTTAACTACAATTTTTATTCTTGTAGTTTGTTGCTATTTCAATTTCAGTCTAATTTCTAAAAGAGTTACGAATCCATTCCAAAAATGAGACACTCGTTTCGGGTTTTGTCTAATTCTTCGTTAACTGTTAATTTGACAAACTTTAACCATTAAACGGGTCAAACTAACGGTCATAAAAATTGGACTAAACCCGGAATGGGTGTTTTAGATCCGAGACATTTAAGAAAAGTCACATTTTAAAGTAACTTTAAAGTTTAATAAATATGCATTAAATACCATTTTTAACTTAAAAATAAACATTGAAATTACTTAATAACCCTTAACTCGTGCCCTTAGTGCAGTCACAATAATAACAAACAACAATAATAACAACAACAGCAATAATAACAAATTTTTGATAACCGCAACATCTGAAACCTCGTTAGCAATACCCAAATAATAATTATAACATCAAACTAGGTAAAACCTTTTCTTTTCAGAAGATTTTAGTGTCCACTTCAAAAAAATTTGCATCTAACAAACTTGAACTTGAGACCTCACACATTTAGGGGGTATTTGTTTCGGCTTATATAGCCGGCTTATGGCTTATGCGTGTTCGGCTTATATAACATAAGACACAATTTTGTGGCTTATTTTGACATTTACGAACTTATATAACATTGTCAATGTTATATAAGCCGTAAGTGTCAAAACACACCCTTAAGTGTGATAGCTACAAATTTTTTTGTCATTAGCCACCTGAGTGATTTAAATTAAGTCACATTTAAAACCTCAAAAACGTATTATGTGGAACCCTTATACGGGGAAATCTATTAAACGTGTGACATTTTTATATTGGAACTAAACTAACTATATTTTGAATGATGGGATGTTGTTTTTGACATTTGTGGACTAAGTGAAAGGTTATTTGTCGATTATCAATTTATGACGATGTTTGAAAGAATATGTGTATTAATAAAAGAGAGTCCCCCACGTCATTGGAGAGATGCCTTGATGGCGGAGTGTTTGAGGCCACTTCAGCACTTGTGAATTTGGTGTAGACCTCGTTTGACTATCTTGGACAATAAAGAATAGCATACCTATGTGGACATTAGTGTTCTAGGATAGTATTTTACTTAGAAAGTATTTACGTATCACATTTCATTAATTAAAAAGCACACTGCAGTGGTTATAATATGTTATAGGGACTTTTTTTTTGCAATATGACATAGCCAAAGTGTATCAGGAGTGGTATTATAGCCATTTTATACGGCACATAGACATAGCTATTCAATTAGCGAGTGTTATGGGACACTTTTTTGTTGGTTAATGAGTGAGATATTTTTGATGGTGTATTATAGGAATTTTAGTAAGGAGAGTGTTTATGTTATACAAGGTACATGTTAAAATGACGGTGGATAATACACCTATAACACTCAATTAACTGCACAATCACACATCACCGTCCATTACACCTTTTTCACAATGCTTTATGAACACAAATGTATACAATTATATTTTTATTCATTAGTTATTTAAGGAAAACATTGCGGTACATAATCTCCTTGTTGGTTTTGACGCAATGCCACACAGAGGAAGGGATGGTGTATTTGTGTTTGTCGCTTGATTCCCGCATCCCACACCTGTAAATAAATTTTTAAAAGAATACTGAGTAGGGATCCAGTGAGAAGAAAACTTAAAATGAGAAGGATGAGAAATAACTATAACCACACATTTGAGATGCATCGAGTTGAATTAGATGCATCTCTATTCATTTAGATGCGTCCCAATTAGTTTCGAAAGTGTTTTTGAAGTGAAAACGATGCAAAGTAGCACTAACAACAAATTTGACCCGCAGTAGACGAAAAATACATAGAATTCGCCTAACTTGATGAAATGCATATAATATATGTATATGCATCTAATTTTTTGCTAGAAAATATATTAGGGTGCATCTAAAAGATTAGAGATGCATCTAATTCAAGTTAATGCATCTCTAATGTGTGGCTATAGTTATTTCTCATTCTTCTCATTTTAAGTTTTCTTCTCATTNAACTACAAAATATTTTTTCTATATATCATACTGCTCATATTTTTAATCCAACCTCAATTTATTTAAAACTACATGTATATAAAACAAAGTTCGATTCAGGTAATGTCTGATATTTAAAAATAAAAACTGAAATCGAACCACGATAAGAGGGTTTATCGATTTATGGTTTTTTTGGATTCGATTTCTTAATTATCGTTTTTTGCGGTTTCGAATTGAGCCGGTCGGCTTGGTTTGTCCGTTTCACATATTTTTTTAACACCCGTATCTATAAAAATTAGCTTTATATAAATCAAATAGATATTTTGAATGATGAAAAAATATTGCTCAATAAAATATTTATTATCACAATCATATAATAAAAAACACAGTCATTAGTTAAAGAGTTGAAATACGTCCCATGTAATTCTTGATATTCGTAAATTTATTGTCAAAAAAATATAAATTTGAATACATGATTCACCGTAAAAAGTATTTCAGGGTACCCGTCGCGGCAACACGCGGGTACCCGGCTAGTACTTTCTTATGCTTGCATTGATTATTAAAGAATTTAGTTGAAAACCTAAACCATAAGGGTATATTTAGCGCAATGGGCTAGGGCTGAGGTTGGGGCTAGAGCTGAGGCTTATATTATAAGCCGAAAGTTTAAGCTTATATTTTCATAAAGCTCTTTGGCGAATTAGTTGAAGCTGAAGCTAATTAATGTAAAATCAAATAAAAATACATTAAATTAAATTAACATATATTTTCAGCTTTTACGTGATAATTTTTTATATTTTCAAAAGTATTTAAGTAATTTAACTAGCCATAAGCCCCTTTCTATGGGCTTGGGCTTATGAAGGCTTATGACTTATTTTATAAGCCATAAGTCTTTAGAAACATGTGTGACAAACGAGACTTATTTTATAAGCCTGTTTATTTTAAAAACCCAAGCCCTGATAAACCCCCATAAGACCTGTGCCAAACATAGCCATAGTATCAACATCTGACAATAACTTATGCTACATGAGATAATTTAAAAAAATAAAAAATAATTATTATTTTAGATCACTGATTAGAGAGTTTGGTGGAGATCGTTATAACCGCACCTTGGTGCATATAACAACGCTGCAACTGTACCGTATGTTGTATTATAGGCGCACTATTGTGGTCAAAACGGCCGGTCTGTGCGTGTGGTTTTTTTGTTTTTGTAATTTATTTTTTGTTTTTAAGTGTAAACTATGATTTTTTTAGTGTGTTGTAGGAATGTTATTGAAGAATATGTTTTTGAGGTTTTGTGTTATATGGATGAGCTGACACGGCCCGCCTATAACTTGCGCTCTGATATGTATAAAATAATGCTATTATTTTATGACATAATCACAAGTGTTTGGTGGTAACATTGGCTTTTATTTTACCAACATTATCATCGATTTTTAATGTATTATTATTGTTAATTTGTTATTGTAGGAATAATACAGTATTAAACTTGATTCAAATTAGTTTTTGGGCTATATAATATAAGTCGTAAATCTTTTATGATAGTAAGCTATTTGTTGTTGTTTCTTGTGTATCAGTCATGATTTGGGTTTTAATCTCTAACCTGTTTTTTTTAATGAATCATTTTTTAACTCTAGTCTTGCAATGAATGAGGTATGTGTTTTTTTGGTTATCAACCAATATCTAGGCAAATCCTTTGGGTTAATATTTGTTTTTAAAGTAAAAAAAAAAAAAAAAAGTCTTATTCAAACAAAGCTAACAAGTAAACAATTATGACACGACATTACACATAATTGGTTTACGTGCGTCCTTCTACTTTGAATATATAAACCGTGGGTAATTACAAGTTAGTTAATGAATAATAACAATTACAATATGTGAATTTTGCCTATAGAGAAATATCACATTAGTATAATGAGCAATGCATATCATCTGACTAATAGGACGATACTCGCGTGATGTGGCAGCGGATACCTTGTTATATAATTTATGGCGGTGAATATTTTTAATTTTATGTTTTACGTTACAATAACTTTATCGATAGTGGGAATTTTATATTATAGTAGCTTTAACCATGTTGGTCCTTACAGTTGTACATGCTAGTGTTTTAAGTTGCGTAAGTTTCTTTTATGCTTGTGTTTTAAGTGCTTGGGTTATTGGATTTCAACAATAGTGATACGTAGCTTGATTAGATTTTACCATGTGATAAAATGATTGTATTTTTGAGTGATGGGCTGATTTAAGAAGCGTATTAATTATATTTATTGAATAAATGTATTTGTTCTTTAAATAGTTGTAAATAGTATTCTTTTTACTTGTAATGCTTAAAATATATTTATCAAAATTTTAAAAATTAATTAGGAAGAAAATGCTAATCTCTATTATTGGTTAATAGGTCGTATAGATATAACATTTTTACTTTTGAAAACGCTTTTGTAAGATTGTATGCTATAAAACCCTTCTAAGTGAAAATTTTGTAAGAGGTTTTGTGTTGGCAAAACACGACTCACTTGCCCATTTTAGCATATGATCCTTCTAAGCTTTATAGTGTCGATTGGTCTCACAAATGATTTTGGTGTTAGAATACACGCTTATAAAACTTACAAGCGGTGATGATTTGTTAATATGGCAGCATATGCACAATTTTGATGTACCGATGTGTGTTGAAAAGAAATCCATATCCATCTAATATTAGTAATCCATATCCCTCTTGTGGGTATGTGGTTGTGTGTCATCATTTGTGTGTCATCATTATAGGTTCGAGCTCCCCAAATCACGAAACCCTCTATCTCTTGTTTGTATGTGTTAATTGTGTGGGCTCAGAGTACAAGTGTGTATTTTTGATGTAATATGGAACTTCAGGAATAATCTATTGTTCGCGGCTCAAACTTTTCGGAAAGATGTTATTTTTGATGATATTGTCATTCGTTCTTTTACGTGGTATCACTCTAGATGTAATAGTTCTTTTAGTTGGGCTAGTTGGCTTCAACACCCTCATTTGATCTCTTTGTAATTTCTCTAGCTCATTGCTAGTGGTTTTCTAATAAAAGTTGCCGTTCANAAAATCATACCATCGCAACGAGAATTAAATTATCTTTCTATAGATATGCACTTCTATTTGCTTTCAAGGAACTTTTTTTTGTCCAAAATTTTTGTCCAGAAAAATCACATGTGATTTGTGAAATTACATGTGATTTGATTTTTACAAATCACATGTGGTTTTTGCAAATCACATATGATTTTTACAAATCACATTTGATTTTCCTGGGCATAAATTTTGAAATAAAAAAGGTTCCTCGAAAGTATAGAGAAGTACATATCTATAGATAAATTTAATTTAATTCGCGTCGCAATGGTGTACTTTTTGTAGTTTGAAGATTTACCGTTTGTAAGATATGTTGTTTTAAAAAAAAGTGAAAAATAGGTTTTTATTAATTTAAATTAAAAATGATGGCTAAGATTGGTTTTTTAGATATATGACAAATATGAGATCTATATTGATCTCAACTCACTCACTATATAGTACATAGGACCAGTTATACCAATAAAACAGTTTTTGTCACAATAGACTGAATAGAGATATATATCATGTTTATTGCGTTCAAACCTCGTATTTTGTTTCTTTAATGTCACATACAAAACCGTAAGGTTGAGCACAATGGACCACAAACTCAACTGAATTGATAATTCGGTTTGATCGGACTGGACCGAACATATTTCGGTTCGTTACTTAGCTCACCTTTTACCTTATATTTGGTTCTCGGTAGGTCGAATGTTACGCAAAAACGACTAATATGCTTTTTTGGATAAGACAAGACCGGACCGAACACATTTCGGTCTAGTGGTTTTGTCATTTCGGTTTCGGCCTGGTTCGATCAAGTTTTTAGACCGTGATCAGCCTTAAAAAACGTCTTTCTCTGTAGTAGTTAATGAACTTGTAAAAAGAATTTGAGTTTGGTTCATAGTACAAATATTCGTTACTCACTCTTAGAAACTAGATAAATACATTAAGTTTTTGTGTTCAGTTTATTTAGAAAATGCAAGTTTTTAACTATGATATACGCGATTCTATCGAGTACCATCATAACCATTTTCAACTGTTTCTTTGATCACTACCATGAGTCTAAGATTTATACCTAATAAAGTTTAAACCTAACATCTCTTGCAAAAACATCAAAATACTAGGCAACCCTCACTCTTGAATTTGTAATATAATTATTGAAAATTAAAACTTTAAAATACTGGTAACAAAACAAAAAGGAGTATTTAAGACATTAGTCGCGAGTAAAGTTACCGAAAGTTTTTCTAGAAGAAGTCTATTTACTAACAGGTATCCTGTCGATAATGACATTATATCTTTTATATCCCACTCTAGTAAAATTGAGTATTGTTCTTGTATTTGTGAGTCCTAAAATTTATTGCTAATCCTAAAAAGAATGCAACTTAACATAAAATATTACCTTTTTTTTAACTATTCTTTAATAGTACTCATTCAGTCGTGAAATTATAATCATCATTTTTATTTTAGAATGTTCTAGGATAAGTCATATTTTTGTGGCGATCAATTAAAAGAATATTTAGTGGATTAGTATGACATTTGATTAGTTAAAAAGTGCGGTGGTTTTACGTTTTTTAAACTGTGTGTTTTTTTGTCGAAAAGAATAATTTTAAAATGAAAATATTACTCTCCATAGTAGAATAAGAATGGCAAAGAAAGTAAATAAAGAAAAAGCAAAGGGCAAAAAGATAAAAAAATTCATAGTCAGCAAGTACTCTAAACTGGTAGTTGTTGTTGCTGGTGCTATAAATATGCAACTCTAGCATGTAACGCCTCTTATCAAATCACCAACTCAACACTTACTACTTCTTTCGATCTATTATTATTAGTTCACTTTTATAAATTTCATAACCCTTAATATACATATATATTCTAAGTTGGTTTTGATTAAAGATCAAAAAAGAAAAAAAAAGATGGCACCTCAAAACGTTGGAATTGTCGCCATGGAAATTTACTTCCCTCCTACTTGTATCCAACAGGTTTTTTTCTTTTTTCTTTTTTCTTTAATGTTTCATATTACTAATGTTGTTTCCGACAGTTTTTTAATGCTGTTTTTTTTTTGAGGATTTTTATGTTGTTACTTATATGTCTAGTAATTTGTTGGGAGTGCGAGTATTTGACTCAGATGTACACGGCCTCACGGTGGGCCACCCCAAAGATGTGTATCTTTGTTTCGGCTTATATGGCTTATTTGATTTTGGGCTTATGTTTCATAAGCTCACTTTTTGTGACTTTTATTTTGAAACTTTTCGAATAAGGTTTTATGTAAGCTGAAAAGTTTCAAATAAGCCAAAGAAAGTAGCTTATGAAACATAAGTCCAAAACCAGATAAGCCACAAGGCGAAAGAAACAGCCCCCCTAGTGAGGTTTGAACCTTGTGGGGACATCAGAATGACTAACACCTTGGTGGTGGTTATCTTATATGTTATATGTATAACAAGTTTGACTTTATAGTGTTTGACCTTGAAGAAATTTGATCACTGGATCCAAATATATAATTTCTTAATTTTAAATTTGGAAAAAAAAAAAAAAAAAAAAAAAGTTAGACCTTTGTAAACGTATTATTTTATAAGATGCAGAATGTCCTAGTGTAAAAAATTAAGAGCGTTGTGGTATGTCTAGGATGTTCTTGTGTCTTGGTAGATGTTTTCTTGGAGATCTTTTAGGCGCATATGTGTCATCTTATATTGACTCGAAGAGCATGTGACATGGCTTGGAGGTTTAGTTTTATATTAGTTATACAATCGACACGTTATTGCAAATTGCGAGGTTCAAAACTATGCAGGCTGCAGCTAAATTTTACTTCACATAGATAGCATTAAAAAAAGTTGTTCTATTCAAGTAATTTCTTGCGACTTGAAACCGAGTTTAAACAGAGTTTAGGTTTGTGAGTTTTGACAAATTAGAGTCTGTTAATAAATTTAACTTCTCTTTGATGCGTTTTCGGTTTTATGATGTTAACTAGTTCGGAACAGAGTTGGTTGCTTTATTCTCTTGTTGAGTAATACACGTATGAGACTGTTACACACCATATTTATGTTTGCTTTAAATAAGGGTTTAGTGGTTAGAAACTTTGATGATATGTAATGTTACTTATATGCGGTCTTAATTGTAATTCGGTAATTAATTTACAGGATACCCTTGAAAATTTTGATGGAGTAAGTAAAGGAAAATACACCATCGGTCTCGGACAGGATTGTATGGCATTTTGCTCAGAGGTTGAAGATGTCATCTCTATGGGGTATGTACTTTTTTTATCGAAGATCTATAGTTTTTTAAGTAGGAAAAGTGTTTGGTGTTTGGCGTTCTGTTGAATTTCATGCTTCTTGACACGTGCAGTGTTTTTTTGCTACTAACATGGCAGTAAATAGAAAAACAGTTTTTACATGTAAATTTCACAAAAGCCCAATAGTCGGAGTGCTTTTATGTCACAACTACTAATAAACTGAGGGTACTTTTATTTTATGGTTGTCAGCATTTATGATATTATTTATGCGTTAATGTGACATGTTTTCGCTAATTGATTACTTCAACTCCAAAATCGTGTTAATCTCCTAAGTGTTCCTAAAATGCTAACTTCTAGAAAATCAATTTTGGGATGACCGTCTGCATGTACTATGAAAAGTTTCTGATTTCTAACTCCAACTAGATGAAGGCGACATTTTGTATTTCTTCCCTTGTTTGATACTCGTATCTTGGAACCAGGGGCGGAGATAAAGGGGGGTCCGGGGGGTCACGTGACCCCCCAGCGAAAAAAATTGTAGTGTAAATTTTCGAAAATTTTCGGCTATTTTTGTAATTTGCCCCCCCAACGGACCAATTTTTAGTGTAGTTTCTAAATTTTATCATATTTTGCCCCCTCGACAATAAAGTTCTGGCTCCGCCCCTGCTTGGAACACCATTTTGTGATCTTTCCCTGAAAATTAGCATCTTGTCACCTGATATGTAGCCCAATTTAATACGTTACCTTATCATACATACCGTCTTTCAATTATACTCTGGAAAAATCCATTTGCTATCAATATTTTCTCAAAGCCAGCTTCCTGACGTATTCTTTTCTTTTTCTGTATCACAATTTTGCTTATACTACGAAAAATACGATAAAAATTTAAATGTCATCCATGAAAATTTTGGGAGACATGTAGCATATAACATATGTGTGTTGGTTAGGCGGGGCTGTTTCCGTGCAAACCATTAATAGTATAGTCTACTTGCTTGACTAAGAACCCTGTCCATCCAAGATTGAGATCGTTTTCTTAAGTTAGTGTTTAGTTCTTTCATATGCGTCTACAATTCCAATTTCCAATAACTTTTTTTCCTTTTCAGATTGACAGCTGTCACTTCACTACTTGAAAAGTATGAGATTGACCCAAAACAAATTGGTCGGCTGGAAGTTGGTAGCGAAACCGTGATAGACAAGAGCAAATCCATTAAAACTTTTCTAATGGACATCTTTGAGGTATTCCTGTTAGCTGCTTTTCATCTGTAAAAGGCTACGATCTTACAAACTTGTTAATTAAACGACTATGTTTTTTTAATTATACAACTGACTTACTAACGTTGCCCGCTCCCTTGCCATTTACCGAGCAGAATGCTGGAAATACCGACATCGAAGGTGTGGATTCAACCAATGCATGCTATGGTGGAACTGCAGCATTATTCAACTGTGTAAACTGGGTGGAGAGCAGTTCATGGGATGGGCGATATGGATTGGTCGTCTCCACAGACAGTGCGGTATATTCCTTGCTTACGTATTTCATATTTACTCCCGTTCTGAACCCATGCTGCTAAAAAGCTCAGTTCAATTTGGAAAATAAAACGTGAGTTGTTGCTATGCCATAGATGGTCAACTGCTTACTGTAAATCACTTTTACCAGGTCTATGCTGATGGACCAGCTCGACCCACAGGAGGAGCAGGCGCTGTTGCTATGCTGATAGGCCCTGATGCTCCTATTGCATTCGAAAGTAAATTTAGGGCAAGTCATATGTCGCATGTTTATGACTTCTACAAGCCTGACCTTGCAAGTGAATATCCGGTATTCCTCAATCCATCATCTACAAATTGCATATATGTTACGGGTTGTTAACAATTTCTAAACACGGAAGATTGTTTACTATAGGTTGTTGATGGAAAGTTGTCTCAAACTTGTTATCTCATGGCACTTGATTCTTGCTACAAGGGATACTGTCAGAAGTAAGCTTAGATACAAACACCGAGAATAGTACATTATATTACATGACGTCTTACCAAAATCTTGTCAAATATAGGTACGAGAAATTGCAAGGCAAACAGTTTTCGATGGCCGATGCTGACTATTTTGTTTTTCATAGTCCGTATAACAAGGTAATTTGCTATCAAAAGCATAACTCTTGCTATTCTTTGCCTTTTTGCTCTTCTGGATTATGTATTATAGTTGAACTTAACTTTTATTTCAATGTATGCAGCTTGTACAGAAGAGCTTTGCTCGTTTGGTTTTCGCTGATGTTGCTAGAGATGCCAGGTGATGATGGAATTTGCTAAATAAAAATATCTAACCACTGTTGCTAATATTATCCAGCGCCATTTTGCATTGTTACTGATTTTTCTAACATATAATTTCTTGCATTTTCAGCTCGGTTGATGAATCCGCTAAAGAGAAGCTTGGACAGTTCACGTCTCTAAAAGGTGACGAAAGCTATCAAAGCCGTGATCTTGAGAAGGTGCCTTTATTTTTGTGATTTTATTTTACTACATCAAGTACATAAATTTGATAAATTAATAATCATCGAGTTTCTACCTTGTGCATGTATCCATAGGCATCCCAGCAAGTTGCAAAACCCGATTATGATAAAAAGGTTCAGCCAGCAACTTTGGTCCCCAAGCAACTGGGAAACATGTACACTGCGTCTTTATATGCTGCCTTTGCTTCCCTGATTCACAATAAGAGTAGCTCTCTGGTATGCATCAGCTCCCAATAGTTTGCTCTTGTAACACAAATTTTATTTACAGATTCTGAACCTCATTGTTTTGTATTTCAATTTCAGGATGGAAACCGTGTAATGATGTTCTCATATGGAAGTGGGTTGTCTGCCACAATGTGGTCACTACGTCTTACTGAGGGCAAAGCACCTTTTAGTTTGTCAAACATCGCAAAGGTCATGAATATCGAACATAAGTTGAAGACAAGGACAGAGGTATCTTAGATTATATAAGTAGACTAGATGTGACATTACAACTCATTTGTATGAAAACTGATCAGTGTGGGCTGTATCTGTTTAATAACGGGTCAAATGGGTAAATAAATTGGCTAAGAATGAAACGGGTCAAATAGGTAAGGCTCAAAAGTCATCTCACGTGTCCTAAATCAAATTTTCAGTTACATTAATATTTTTATAAATTGTTTTCAATCGTGAAGAGTGTAATCAGTTAATTATTTACAAAAAACTAAGAAAACATGTTCACGGGTTGACCCAACTTGACCCATTAAACTACCAGTTAGTTCATTATCCTTAAATGCAGAGAAGTTGTTGAATAACATAAATCTGTATCCCCTTATTCACATTTCGTGATGTGCGTGTCAATTTCAGTGGCCATAACCAAATAACTATAAATGTGCAGTTTGCGCCGGAAAAGTTTGTAGAGCTCATGCATTTGATGGAGCACAGATACGGTGGCAAGGACTTCGTCACAAGTAAAGACACTAGCCATTTAGCTCCAGGCACCTATTATCTCACTGAAGTTGACTCAAAGTACAGGAGATTTTATGCAAAGAAAACGACTGAGGTAGCCAACGGTCATTGAAGATTGAAAACCCATTAGTCGACTTAATGTTGTATTAAGTTAAGCTCTACAAGTATTGTTTTAATTAGGGGTGATTGTTGTGAGAACACAAAATAATTTGCTTCCATTTGAGTTTACTTGAGAAATGTCTATTATCAAGGAATGTATTTTAAATATTTTATTAATAATATTTTGTTTTGTGATCAACATATTTGTTTAAATTGTATCTTTAGATTTCATAACACATGAGTATGGTCTGGTTAGGGCTCTAGAGTCTAAACGAGCCGAGTAAAGCCTGAACTTGATTTGACATGATGTTGTCCGGCTGAGCCCTAACCTGATTCAAGGTTTTCTACACCGGTACCAGAGTACCTCGAGCTTGATTTGAGAGCTCAGATAGCCTAAAAGCATCTATAACATGTTTTCAAGAAGTTTCACTGAACATTGTAACAAAATCAAACTTGTATAGTAAATG
>LBNU01014107.1:60720-93544 GCA_014162995.1 Artemisia annua | reverse complement strand
AACTGGTCTTAACTCGATGGTTGTAAGTTTGGCTCGCTTTAAAAACATTTAAATGTTTCAAATATTTGAGCAAACAAAGCGAACAAAAAAAAAAAAAACATTTAAATATTTCAGATACCGGGCAAGACCCGGCTAGAAACGGCTAGACCCGGCTATATCCGGCCAAGACCCGGATAGAACCGGCTATATCCGGTCAAGACCCGGCTAGAACCGGTTATATCCGGCCAAGACACGGCTAGAACCAGCTATATCCGGCCAAGACCCGGCTATGTCCGGCCAAGATCCGGATATTCCGGCCAAGACCCGGCTATGTCCGGCCAAGATCCGGATATTCCGGCCAAAACCCGGCTATGTCCGGCCAAGACCCGGCTATGTCCGGCCAAGATCCGGATACTCCGCCCAAGACCCGGCTATGTCCGGCCAAGATCTGGATATTCCGGCCAAGACCCGGCTATGTCCGGCCAAGATCCGGATATTCCGGCCAAGACCCGGCTATGTCCGGCCAAGAACCGGATATTCCGGCCAATACCCGGCTATATCCGGCCAAGACCCGGATATTCCGGCCGAGACCCGGATATTCCGGCCAAGACCCGGACAGACCGGGTATTCCGGCCAGGACCCGAGTATATGTGTGATATTTTGAAATAGAACTTAAAAGAACAATTTGCCATCATTTAAAAGAACAGTTATTTCGATAACTTCAGTAAAAATCTTTGCATCAGTACATAGCATAAATCGAAGGAAAAGCTACACATGAGCAACTATATGTGCTGAGTCTCAACGAAAGGAAAGGTGTGTTTCGACAAAGTGTGTTAAATCCATGGTTTCAAGCTTTGACTCACTGATATTAGGATATGTGTGTTTCGGCTATTTGAAAAAGCAAACTAACATGTAAAACACCAAAAACTTGCAGAAATATAAAGTCGCTGTGGACATATGCTGATGCATGTGCAATTACTCGAACCCCATAATTCATAGCCAATCTTCCAACATAACATTGGTTGCAATCAAAGCACATCTAATAAAGAAAAATATGTATGGCTAAACTGGTTTTAGGATAAGTTTGGCTCGCATTAAGAACATATAAACAAGCAAACGAAGCAAAAAAAACATACGTCAGGCATAAAAGTAAACAACTGCAGACACGAATACGCCAACATATACACAAAGAGTAGTACATACAGATCAAATAGAAAGTTATGTTAAAAGGATAGAACCTGCATCAAATAATGCAATCCTAAGAACTCAAACAGTATTCATCCATATCATTCTGGCATATTGTTTAAATCCTTATCACCAAAATTAGCACATATATTGGCAGGAGTGTTTTTCAGAGTATTGATGTACAAGATCTAATAACTAAAATAAGAGCCTCAAGCAAGACCATGAATATACACATAAAAAATACTGTGACTTTTTCAAGATATCAAATGGTGAGGTCTTTTTCAATGTCTGCATAAGTGCCCACAATGCTGCCACCCATATCTGGGAAATTTGGGCAGCCAGGAAGAGGCTTCACCTGACCGAAGCTATCAACTTCAACGGGATACTTGAGAAGGTGAGCCTTCATATCAGTCACTTCAACGTCTGCATATTGGTTCCAGTTCGATTCACTCAGTGATCTGACCCTTCTCACACACTCGATGCTTTCTGGTCTTTCGAAAGTGCTCTCAAGTTCACCAATATGTTTAGCCCAAAGGGACATTCTGTACCCGTATACCTGCACAAACTCATTTTGTAAGTCACACAAAAAGTAACACCTGATCAACATTATCGGTTATCATCTTGTAGAAAATCATATATTTTTTGAAACGAACTTGATCCCAAAAAAAAAAAAAAAAAATGTTGTTTATAATCATGTTCCGTTTTAACTAGTATATTGATAATTGATTATCTTAAAAATATCTTTTCTAGTGAAATTAAAAAAAGAAAGATTAGTTTTCAAGTTTTTAAATGGACAAAAATTAATGCATGTTTTAAATATATGTTAGAAACCAAGATTGGATCTTGAAATGCTGTACCATACTTTTATGTTCTTGGATCTGTCATGTGCTCTATAATGGCATTAATTCTTTAAGGTAGAATATAATTTTCCAACTTGATAACTATACAAAAATAGTCTAGCTTTTTATTCATCTGATTCGTCGATTAAATCATAGTTAATGAACCTAAAGACGAATGGACCGGTACCAAACCTTAAGTTATGGAAAAGAAACGTCGACGTCTAGTATAAATCGTTTTTGAAATGCATTAAGTTAACATATTAGTATAAATAGTAACTAAGATAGCTCCTGTTAATTCTTTTTGTTGTTGTCATTAATCGATAAGTAAAAAGGGTCAAAATAAAAACCATAAAAACACAGCAAAACTAACCCGGTTGTGTTTATGGATTTTCTTTTCTAAGATTTTGAAAAACATGAAACTATGTTGGCATATTCGTGTACTCGTGTGTATAGTTTTGAAGCAGCTTAGATAAAGCACCAAGATGATACAAACTATGTTGGCTCAAAATGGGGAAAAAGGTCCTATTGACCTGAACAAAGAAGACCCGCTTGACTCGGTTTTTAAAATGACCATTCTGACCCAGTTCAAAATGAACGTTGTTTTACAGAAAACACAAGAACAGTAATGTGTAAAATCTTTGAGTCAATACATAGCATTAATTGAAGGAAAAGCTACACATGAGCGCTACATATCTACATAACAAAAGTATCATCCTAAAACCCCCTCAAACATCTAAGACCATCAAAGACCTTGCTTCAACACGCTGGCTAAGTTGCAGCACAGCAAAGATATGCAATGAGCTGGCTGGTAGTAAGTTGAAATGGATACAGCAGAATGGTCAGGGGAAGACATGCATGTGGGCAACAAAAGGAATGGCGGGAGAAAGAACGAAAAGTACCTGCATCACCTCCCATCGGTACAATACTGCTATCAACAAAGTGTGTTAAATCCGTGGTTTCAAGCTTGACTCAATGCTAATAGAATGTGTGTTTCAACTTTTTGAAACACCAAAGCATACATAGCACAGAAATATAAAGCCGCTGTGACTGCCATGACGTACGAGAGCAACAATCATTCCATATTTAAGAAGCATGTGTATGGCTATGAGGACTTTGGCTCAACTGGTCTTAACTCGATGGTTGTAAGTTTGGCTCGCTATAAAAACATTTAAATGTTTCAAATATTTGAGCAAACAAAGCGAAAAAAAACATACGTCAGGCAAATAAGCATACCGGGCAAGACCCGGCTAGAAACGGCTAGACCCGGCTATATCCGGCCAAGACCCGGCTAGAACCGGTTATATCCGGCCAAGACACGGCTAGAACTAGCTATATCCGGCCAAGACCCGGATGTTCCGGCCAAGATCCGGCTATATCCGGCCACGACCGGGATATTCCGGCCAAGACCCGGCTATATCCGGCCAAGACCCGGCTATGTCCGGCCAAGACCCGGATATTCCGGCCAAGACCCGGATATACCCGGCCAAGACCCGGATATTCCGGCCTAGACCCGGATATTCCGGCCAAGACCCGGACAGACCGGGTATTCCGGCCAGGACCCGAGTATATGTGTGATATTTTGAAATAGAACTTAAAAGAACAATTTGCCATCATTTAAAAGAACAGTTATTTCGATAACTTCAGTAAAAATCTTTGCATCAGTACATAGCATAAATCAAAGGAAAAGCTACACATGAGCAAATATATGCGCTGAGTCTCAACGAAAGGAAAGGTGTGTTTCGACAAAGTATCCATGGTTTCAAGCTTTGACTCACTGATATTAGGATATGTGTTTTTCGGCTATTTGAAAAAGCAAACTAACATGTAAAACACCAAAAACTTACAGAAAAATATGTATGGCTAAACTGGTTTTAGGTGTTTAATCGTTGGTTATAACTTATAAGTTTGGCTCGCATTAAGAACATATAAACAAACAAACGAAGCAAAAAAACACACGTCAGGCATAAAAGTAAACAACTGCAGACATGAATACGCCAACATATACCCAAAGTATAGGTCAAATAGAAAGTTATGTTAAAAGGATAGAACCTGCATCAAATAATGCAATCTTAACAACTCAGAGTATTCATCCATATCATTTCACTAAATTTTTTATATCCTTATCACCAAAATTAGCACATATATTGGCAGGAGTGTCTTTCAGAGTATTGATGTACAAGATCTAATAACTAAAATAAGAGCCTCAAGCAAGACCATGAATATACACATAAAAAATACTGTATGACTTTTTCAAGATATCAAATGGTGAGGTCTTTTTCAATGTCCGCATAAGTGCCCACAATGCTGCCACCCATATCTGGGAAATTTGGACAGCCAGGAAGAGGCTTCACCTGACCGACGCTATCAACTTCAATGGGATATTTGAGAAGGTGAGCCTTCATATCAGTCACTTCAACAGCTGCATATTGGTTCCAGTTCAATTCACCCAGTGATCTGACCCTTCTCACACACTCGACGCTTTCTGGTCTTTCGAAAGTGCTCTCAAGTTCACCAATATGTTTAGCCCAAAGGGACATTCTGTACCCGTATACCTGCACAAACTCATTTTGTAAGTCACACAAAAAGTAACACGTCTTCTTTCTTGAACATTTTTTTTGGCATGAAATAGAATGTACCTGTCCATGTGGGCAAGAACCTTTGTTAGCCCATGTATGATAAGGCTGATATGCACCCATTGCAATTTCAGTGTCTCTAGAGCCTTCTAATGACCTTTGGTTGATGTTAGCGGATCCCAATATCACAAACTCATCATCCACTATCATTCCTTTTGAGTGCACGCCTATCATGAAACGCCGATTTTTCCTAGTAAATGACTTTGTGTCATAGAAAAAATCGTGTCAGTTATAAGTTAACCACAAGCACAGAGATATACAGAACAATTGTTATACAAGTTTAGACATAAGGATGTACTTGAGGAGTCTTTGCGGCATTAGACCCTTTTTCAGGTGAAGTTGGTTCCACGCCATGAGATGACTCTCGAGTGCCAAGACAGAAAAACATCAAGTAATCTTGAGGCTCGTATACATTTTCAAGCCCTACTTCTACTAAAGCCTTGTAGATCACTTCATACATCATTTGCATCGTCTTATTCTGTTCATAGTTGTTTAAATAAGCAGTATGTTTACATTAACTGATTTTCGTTAAATATATAGTCACGAAATGAAAATGTTTATAATCTACCTGCCAAAAGAGAATACATTGAGCCAACGTACTAGTAGGACTACCCTCAGGCCACATTGGAATCACAATATATGCCGCAAACCTCTCATTGGCTCTGATTTTATTCACAATTTTTAGAGCAATTTCCATTGGTATTAAATTGTTTGCACCTGCAAAAGACACATGCATTTTTACTTAATTGAAATTTATAAAATTGTAGATAAAGTATAAGACACAGCCTACACTGTAAAGTTTCTTACCCAAAGTTCTGTTATTATTCCAATTAAATGAAGAACCAAGAAAGTATTGATTTTCGATATATATAAAATGCTGAGCAGCGCGAATTGCTTCCACATACGCGGTATGTATGCTCTTGTCTATGAGCACATTCTTCCCGCATAGCAAGTTCTGTTGCAATGTAGCAAAATATTAATTAAGAATTTAGTTCCAGCATAAATAAATAAAAATCTGTGCATAATTGTCATACCTTGCTTGTGGCTTCGTTGGGGTCTTTGGGAAAACCCTTAACAGAGTTGGAGTCAATTGAACGGAACACCTATACATTTTCCAGTAACAATGATCAAATGTTTCGAAATGTAGAAACAAAAGTTTGTCATAAGTTTTAGAGTTGCTCAAGAGTAAACATACCTGAACATGCCAACCCTCAGGATCTTGTTCACTTGTGCAATGAGCCTCGTCAATTCCTAAAATGTCAGGAATCTTTTCTAATTTGAGTAATGAATCGTCAATAGTTTTCTTCATCTTTTGAATCCCATGTGGCTTCGAAGCCCTCAACCATCTCTCCTCAAAGTTTTTTAGTACATCATATGCTGCTGGACCTTCGATTCGACTGTGTAAATCATGCCCTGGTTCTCTAGGTAAACCAGTGGTAGGTCCCTATTTAAGTAATTAAATAAACATATGAGATAAGATGATCCAAGATGCAGCTTCAATTTAAAACTCCATATATCAATACTGTTATAAAAGTTGAAGAGGAAAAGGATACGAGGGAAGTGCTTACTGTGTAATTAGGTTGGTGATAGTCATCAAGACCTCCAATAAATGCCATAATCCGTCTTCTGTAATTACCAGCATCAGCATCCACTATAACCGTTTTCTGATGATGGGTATAGATTGTTTCAGTCTCCTGCAACACAAATTCAGTCTCCCGTTATTATGCTAAAAATATAAACATAAACTATTTAACTTCACCTAAATGCAGATATGCAATAACCCGAGTCGATTATAAGGTTATTTAAAGCATTAACCTCCAGTTTTGTAGTTTTTTTTATCTCTGAGTACTTAAGAGAAACTTATCCACAATAATATAATCCATTGTTTTATTTAAAGGATTATCTCTCTTACTTGTTTCTTGCTAAGCCAAATGAGTTCAATATAAATGTATTTTAGCAACTATACAGCAATCCCAGTTTATGTAAATTTCCCTTATACGGAGTCTTGAGATGTATTTACCATTTAGACATTTCAGTATGGAAAAAGTTGGAGAGCTCAAACCTACAAAACAACAAACTTATTCTAGATGGAGGGTGACTGCGTAGCTTCTAGTACTATACATACGAGAACAAATTCATGCTACGAAGTGGGTATCATATAAACACAATTCTAAAGTGACGTAAACTACGGTTGATCTATAAAAATGTCAATGTACCAGAATCAGGTAACAAAAAGGTATCTACAACTGCACAACTAGACTTTAAAAGGACCTAAATTCCTATGAACGACCTAAGTAAAGAAAATAATCATCAAATAAACAAATGGTATCCAACCTGTTTCTTGGCCAACCTATGTCCCTCCCCAGCGGAACGGGGACAAAAGATTACTTTCACTGAAGAATGCTTGAAAAAATGCCGAGTTTCTTCATCGTTAGTTCCCATGACCCCGTGCTACATTTCACAGACAAAAGCATTCGTTCAACAAATCATGCAGCTTAATATAGTAGGTAAATAATAATGAAAAATGACTACCAAAATGTGACTTACTGTTTTGATTCCCAAATTGCTCTTAGAAGTAGGATCATCCCAAAGTAGAAGCACTCTTACACCTTCTGCAGACTTGGCTTTCAAGAGATCCCCCAACATACTGTCTTTTGCTCCATCACCATTGCGAACAAGCTGCACATTGTGAACGACAGACCATCCTGTAATGTAAATCAAATGACGTGCCTGCTTGATAGCTTCACAAATATCATGCCAGCAATCTCCATTATTTTGATACTGCAAACCACCATCAAGATGCATACTCGGAAGGCAACCATCGTCAACATGAGCATCTTGATAAAGTGTAACTTTACCTCCTTTCCTTAGCGGAAAATAAGTGTTGGGAATGCCATTAAAATTAAGCTCCTGGGCGACTCTCTCCAAGGGTATGTACTGAATTGACAAAGTCAATACAGCACCAGGATTACATGGTTTCCCATTTTCGCTTAAAATTGGAAAAGTACCTTCAACTAGTAAAGCATGAGCTAACTTCTCAACCTGTACACCAACCGCCCCTATAGTCCGTGAACCTACAACATCACTATCCTTAACAAGAAACTGAATCTCGGCAGATAAATGCCCTACAGGAACATAAAATTGCTGCATCCAAACAGGGTTCTCACTATTACTAATAACAAAAGTCCTAGCAACAAATTCACTAGCTACAGAAACCGTGACATATGGATCACTCGTAACCTTGACAGGCTGCTTCTTATCTTGAGTCTTGCTCTTACCTCCTCCACCAATCTTCCCGAACACTTGCTCCGTAGTAGGCAAGTTTTTAGCCTCTTTGACCCATATATCCAAATGCCCATGTAACCACGTTTCTTTATACCTCTTTGACCCTTGTATCCAAAGTCCATACTCTGAATTATCATAACCCATTTCCGCCATCTAACGAAAACAATACCAAAAAACAACAAGATCAAATACCCATTTGACAAAACTGCTAAAACACAAAAGGGTTGCTTAAAAAGAGAAAACAAAAGGTACCCAGATGATCAAAAGTAATTTACATTCAGTGGCGGACGCAGAAATCAGTCATACACGTTAGTTCATCAATTTTTAAGTAGAGTGTATAAAAATTTCCCAAAAATTCTTGTTTTTTACACTAATGATATTTTCAAAATGTATACATGTACGTACGTACCCTTTGCCTTAGATGTGTTCGGACTCTATGCGGTATAATGGTATAATGAATTATAAAAATTTGATCTTGAAGGTGTTGTACTAATAAACCGTCAAGATTTGATTAAGTATAAGCAAGTTGACTTAATAATTATAGTTCCATTGATTAAATAAAAGTCAATCGAATTAAATATGAGGTTACTCATTCATGGCCGGTATCAACTAGACTTAAACGGATTTAGATGGGTTTATATGAGATTTTCTTGACCTAACGAGTAACGAAGCCTCGTATTCAAGAAGTATGTTGAGTTCGACGGGTTTGTTAGACTAATATCACGTAATAAGTTAACACTTTTTCATATAAAGTGTTAAATATTTTATAATTGAATACAACGAGGCATGCATGGATAGAAATAACAACAACAACAACGATACCTAATCTCGCATGAACAGAATACGATGGAGATTAAAATATAAGATTTCGCAAATAATTGAACTCACCTTGTCAGGATCATAATAACAGGCTTTCATGTTTCGCTTGTCCAGCAACATCTCGTCGATTGAAGAAAGATTTGCTCTCGCTATCGAATTCTTCTTTAGTGTTTAATTTTAGGACTATATATATGTTTTGCACGTGCATATAAAGGGACACAATCAATTTATGGTAGGACCCTCCAACAATTAAAAAAGAGCTGTTGTGGGCTTGTAGCCGTGTCCTCCAAGTTGTATCCTTGATTAACACGGAGTAATACTTCCTCCATTGGAGTTTTAGATTGGGTTCCAAGTTTCAAAAGAAAAGGGAAAATAACATTAATAATAATAATAATAATAATAATCTCTTAACCAGTGATTAGCAGTGAGCTTGTAATTATTATTATTATTATTATTATTATTATTATTATTATTATTATTACCATCACTTTTATTAAAAACTTATAGGATTTACAAGAAATTAGTGGGAAGCCGAGAAACCAACTGGGCCCCCACACCTCTAGCAATAGCAAAACTAATCATATTAAAAATATTATTATTATTATTATTATTACCAATGGAGCATTAGTCAAATAGTTGGAGCACTTGTGCTTGAGTCAATAGACCCAGGTTCAAGTCCCATCCTTAGCATTTGCTTCATATAGGTACCCACCTCCGCAAAACCTATGGGCACACTGGAGAGACTTTGTGGAATAAGAGCTCAGGGGTCCGAGACACTGGAGAGACTTTGTGGAATAAGAGCTCAGGGGTCCGAGTCTTGGCTCGTGCTCACTCCAGTTGGTGCCCCACTAGGCCAGAAGAGTTGACGGAGCTATTCCTTGTGGGGTGGACAATGGCTGGCTGGTGCCAAAAGGCACTCGGGGTTAGGGTGTTCTCGCCAATCTACACCTTTTGTGGAATTATTATTATTATTATTATTATTATTATTATTATTATTATTATTATTATTATTATTATTATTATTATTATTATTATTATTATTATTATTATTTGGGCCCCCACTATATTATTATTATTATTATTATTATTATTATTATTATTATTATTATTATTATTATTATTAAAACATAATAAGAATTTTACACAAAGTTGGATGTGAGTCTAGACACAAGCTGTGCTCCCACTCCTTTCAGAATACAAAAAGATTATTCTATGAAAGATAAAAGCACCACTCTTAGCATTATTTGAGTGACTAATGACACTAGACTTAATACGTGAAAGTGTGTCCAAAGCCTCTATATCGAATTCCCCGAACGTGGAAAAAGCAATAGCTTATTATTATTATTATTATTATTATTATTATTATTATTATTATTATTATTATAAACTCATAAGATTTACAAGAAATAGTGGGGAGTCAAGATACTATCTGATTCCTCACTCCTCTAGCTATAGCAAAAATAATCCTACTAAAAATACGAATACAACACGTACTATTAAGTTATTATTATTATTATTATTATTATTATTATTATTATTATTATTATTATTATTATTAATGACTAAAGTCAACTTGTATAATAAACGCAATGGTTGGGAAATATTGAGGCTAACCCCAACTATGATACCAACAATTTGATATACGCAAATTGCAAATTAATCCTTTAATTAAATAAACAATTATGAATCTACTTTGATTCTTTGAATGCTATCTTAAAATGTAACTTTATACAAGAGTTTATAGAAAGACAAACATAGTGGATTAAGGTTCGGTGTGCGAGGAGATTTTATGAATAGTTCCAGCATCCATAATATATGATGTTGAATGTCCAGAGCATTTGATGATATCAAATAACGAGATTTTATTAGCATCATGTATCCTATGTTTATCGCTTGTTTTATATCATTTCATATGCGAATTGATACTTAATTGCTTAATTTTGTAATTCTCAGTTATAAACAAACATTTAGAGAAAATTAGCTATTTGGTGAAAGTTAGCTATGTTTATAGAAAGACAAACATAGTAGATCATCCCTAAATGCATTCTATGTTTCTAACAAATTTCATGTTTCATTTGTAACTTAGGTTTACTACATTCAAAAGAAAACATTTCAGGTGAGTAATGTGATTATCAAATAATAATCATTAATGCTTATGTTTTTTTTTTTTGACAACTAATACAATGTTAACTAGATAATATGTTTACACGATTATTTTTGGTTTAAGTTTGAATTCTTTTGTGTTAGTTGACATTGACATCTATACAAGATTAATTAATTCCGTCCGTTCCTTATTTATTGTACATGAAAAAAAAAAAAATATTTGTATATAAAGTTTTTTTAAAAATGAACCATTACAATTTTCAACCAAATTAAATATCAACCTCACAAATAAAAACTATGGGGGTGTTTGTTTAAGCTTATATAGGTGGCTTATCATGAGCTTATTAGCTTATATAACAAAATATGTAATGTATTGTTATCACAAACACAAACAAAATTACTTTATGTTTACTTATCTATGATGCGTTGTGTAGTATATCACATACACAAGTATTCATATCCTTTGTTTGTAAGGTACTAAGGTAGTAATTTTAAAATGACACTTGTATTGTTGCTAGTATTATTTTTAATCTCACACTTGTCTTGTGTTCCACAAAGACGTCTTTAATATATTTCAGAAATTTTGCTGCATAGCTTTATTAGAGCCTGTTGATAACCCCTTTATATAATCAGTGCAATAACAAACATTGATATGGTTCCACAAAGAATTACTATGTATATAACTCGAGTAAAGAAATGCACACCAAACCACAATGATACTGTTGATGCATAATCTGGCGCGGGCTGGATTCAACGACTCTCCTTGGGCCGTTAGTCGTCTTCTCGAGCCCTGAGTAGACCTGTCAACAAAGAGAACCCGTTAGGAGTGGACCCGAGGCCGTAGGCCCGGGATCCACCTCCGACGGTCAAGTTAGTCATCGATGCGATGTAGCATATATGAGTTAGGTTTAGGGTAACCTGTTATGAGATAATGAATAAGGGGATTCCAGCCATGTATTTATAGGCATGGATTAGGGTTTAGGCGTAGAGTGGGCCGCTGTCTGCCGGGCCTGGCCCATTGTCTGGGCGCGGGCCAGACTATACGTCCACAGATACGTACCTCGAAACACAATTCTCACTGATTATACGTCTTTGACAAATTATATTAATTCTTTGCCACTTTTGACATAAATCATAAATCCATTTTTTTTTAAAAGGCAAGATAATATTAAGAACCTCGGAAAATACAATACAAGGCATCCTGCCTCAATTAAATAAGATAATTAAAAGAGAACGAAACCCTAAGAAATAAACAAACATTACAATGAGAAAGAGCCTACAAAGAAAAACTAATAAATCCATTTTGTTGGGTTATCAAACACACACACACACCCCTCCAGTCCTCCACCTTCAAATCTTCACCTCCACCTTCAAATCTTCTCAATTCTCCGAGATCACCACTCATCGGAATATCTCGATTCCTCCTCACCACCACCACCACCACTACTCAACCACCACCACTAGCAGAAGCTGACAACATCAACGGCGAAGAAAATTCGCACCAGCACCAAGGCGTCTCAGGAGGAGGGGTCTCGACAGGGAAATATTGAGGAGACTGCCAACAAAAACCTTCTCTGCTGCTGAAGGTAAGAGTAGTGAGAGTAGTGAGGAGTGTGTAATATGTATAAATAGCTTTGAGGAGGGAGAGGAGATTCGAATTTTACCATTCAAACACGTGTTTCATGTCACGTGTGTTGACACTTGGTTTGCTGACCACTCCTCCTGCTAACCTGTCGCCACCAGGGGCGGAGGGAGGGGCTGGTTAGCGGGTGCTAGGCCCCTTCCAATAAGCTTAATAATTGTATTAAGATACTATTGTTTATCCCATATTTTAACGTGTAATATATCACGAGCCTCTCCTAACTAGCGACTTTTCTATAATGAAAGAAAAGAAAACAACCAACATGAAATATCTCCTATCTAAGTGGCCACTGAAGCAAAAATATGAAATGAGACATTTTTGACAATATTTTTGTTGTTGTTAATTTAAAAAATTTAAGAGACTTGTTAACAACTAGTTATATCACAAATTTGGATATCCGAAATTTGCGATGATGGGTTTATGTTAGACATAATATTTTATCCAAGTTTTTTTTTAATTCGGATATCCGAAATTTCAGATAGATAACAGTTTTATATATCTGAATATCCAAATATCTATAATTTTTGAAAAACTTTTATATGAGTTCCAAAACTGCCCCTTAATAAAACCAAACTTTTTAGTAAATTATGATCAAGTTTTCGGATATCCGAATACAGATATTTTTTGAACACCCAAAACCTAAATCAAAAAAATCCTAGATAGTTGCGGCGTTGTTGCTCTCCCCTAGTTATATACTCGGAAGCATCAAAATAGATAAAAAAGCTGACCTTGTTTTGAGTTTACTATACTTTTTATGCACTAAATATGTTAGAAAAAAAATTACGTTATTAATGCATTCGTAAGTTTTTGTGATGATTTATTTGTATAAACTAAAGTTAGAAACCATTCTATTTACACTTTTATTTTTTTGGGTTAACTACTGAATTTCAGCCCCCCTTAACTACAAATCCTGGCTCTGCCTCTGGTCGCTACATAATTGACCTAGTAGTTGACTAGCTACTATTTTTTTTATTATTTTATTATTGTAATTAAAGTATTGTTATTAATATTGTATTATAAATATACAGATGAATAAAATAATTCCTCATTCTCTTTATCTTATTGTTCTTTTTTTATTGTTCTTCACTTTAGTGTATTTTTCTTTTCTCTTAATTTTTTTTTCTTTCATATTTTTGACATTATTTACTTAGCATAGGTTGGTTGTCAAGAAAAATAGCCACAACTCCAATAGCTGGGCGCTAAAAAGAATATGTTAAGTTACAAAAGAATCACAGACCTCACGAATGAAGTCAATGAACTATTGTACTTTCTTTTTGGTTAAATAAAAACTTGAAAAACCAAAATTTTCGTAACAAGTAAATTCCTTATATATCCAAATGCTATATAAGGCAATTATGTTTGTTTAGTCTAGCCAAAAGAATAAAGATTCGATCAAAAAAAGAATAAAGATTAAACATTGGTTGCTTTTCTATGTGGATATCTATTAATATGCTTTCATGTCTATTAATATGTTTGATGTTTTAACTTATAACAATGGAAACATAGGACTTATTACTCAGTATTGATTTGGGTGAATGGCAAGAATTGTTGCTTGATTTATTTGATTTAAAGTGTCATGCCCAATATAATATTCCTTGTTAGCAAAGAGTAACCATTTACAATCACATATTATTAGACTTATACTTATTAATTATGTTGGAACAAATGTTTCGATGAGTCTTCATACTTATGATTGCACTAGAAACAATAGTGTTGCTATAACATCATCGTTAGAAGCTTAAAATATTATTTATGTAAAAGACATTAAATTGTTGCTATATAATTCTTTCTAAGTGTCTTGTTAAGGTTGACAAAGAATAGTTCATATACGGAGTATTATTTAAGAACATGTCCTTATTGACTTAAATTATGCCATAAATTTTATCTTATGTCTGATCTATTTATCATATTGTGTCATTTAGTTTGTTATATATTTGTGACATGATTTATTATGCTATTTTATATGCTTATAAGACTTGATGAACGAATTAATGGCATATGTGTTTTGCAAATAGTGCAACTTTACCAGTACAAATTATACTTTATTTTTGAAAAAAATACACCGTTGGTCCCTAAACTTTCTCAAAAACATCACCTGGAGTCCAAACTTGGAAAAATAGTCGCTTGGAGTCCAAAACACAAGTGTTTTTAAGGCCGAATGCGTCCCTTGACCCGTTTTCCGTTGGTCAACACCCCGTTATATCTCATCAAATCCCGTTATTTCTACTAAATGACTATTTTGCCCATATATAAAGTCATCCTATACCCTTTTCTTCATTTCATCCGTCCTCTGACTCTCATGTCTCTCCATCACAGAGTAAACCCTAACCCTAACCCCAAATCCAACCATCAGCCGGCACCACAACATCATCTCTCTCATGTCTCTCGTAAGCCTCTTTTATTATTGTCTTCTTTTCATCTTATTTATAGTACCATCAGCCGGCACCACAACATCATCTCTCTCGCCAGCTGCATTTTTGTTCTTGTTCATATCATCAAAGTCTTCCTAACTTGAGGTACCTTTCTTTTGTCTGTATTCCAATTAATCCAACTTTGTATTATGTGAGTTAATGTTTTTTGTATTATTAATTTGTCATGGTCTATTAGTATATGTATATACATATTGATTTGGTTGATACTGAAATATAAGACCAAAAGAAATTTAAGAAAGCAATTGAAATGGTGATATTATTTAGCATTTTAATTGTGTTAGGATGTTATGGTTTTCGTCACTTGTTGCATAATTCGTTTTCTGCTTAGGCTTGTTTTTCTTCATTTAGAAATGCATATAGGAAGAATGCAAAATAGAGGATTCTGATAGAAGCATATGGAACCTTAGAATGTCCAAAAATTATCAATATAAACATGTGATTTGTGGTCCTAATGCCCCTTAGTCTTTGCAGATGAAATAACGGTGAGTTTGATGGTGTCAATTTGTTCTGTGAAAGGTTTCTTGTTTCATATCTTGTTTTTATGAAACGGTCCACAATTTGATACATTAACTTCGTTAAAGGTGATAGTTACTGACAACCTAATGGTTGTAAAGAAATTCGGTCCATTTGAAAGTAAACCAATTAACACAATCTCAAGAAGCAAAGACATGCAATCCACTCAAGTGTTGCTTCCCCAAACCAAGATTAAAGTGGCATGAATCAGCTTTAAATAGTACGCTATGGGTATGTATGGCACTAGTAGGAGCAGGAGCGGATCGCCGGAGCGGGTTGCTGGAGCTGGTTGCTGGAGCTTTTTTTTACATGCTCCTTCAACTAGCATTCTATTTAGAAGCTTATTTTTTTTACATGCTCCTTCAAGCTATGTCAGCCAAACGAGACTTATTTTAATGGTAGCTTATTTTTCTAAAAAAAATAAGCTCATGCTATGATAAGCTCTGATAATAAGTTCTCGCGCCAAAACATGCCCTATATCAATACCAAGGTGCAAACAAGCATAGGTTTTGGGTTCAAGCGCCATCAGGGACACATGCATGAGAACTTCTTGCTCAAAAAGTTGTTTCCGGATTCTTTTTCAACTCTATAAATCCTAACCAGCTTCTGGATTTAGTTTATATCTTTACATCAGACATCACAATAACAATTTCAATGGTATGCATCACTATGAGAAAGTGCGAGTGCACGATATCACAAATAACAAGCAATTAAAAAAGTATGACATAGAGGGTAATCAGAATTTGATCGTTGGGAAAGTGCAGATTCACACTAGGTAATCAGAATTTGATCGTTGGGAAAGTGCAGATTCACACTAGTTCAAATGGACTTATAAATGAATCATTAATCATCAAGGTTTGTGGAAAAAGTCTTAAAGTAAATGTTATAGAGGAGTTGAGAGATATTAGTGAGTATGACATAGAGGCTACTAGGGTGACAAGCCATGAAGAACAGGTTGATAATGGGGTGGAGTCAAATAAAGATAGGGATGACATGATAGTTTCTGAGGAGGAGGGTAGTGAAGATAATGAGGGGTCTAACGATGAAGATGACGAATCAGATGACGATGAGATGGATAGTAGCCATAAACTTGTAGACGGAGATGATCGTGCTAGGCCGACGGTGTTTTCAGGTGACCGGAAAAAGGGTGATGACGAGGAGTCAAGAGTCTCCTTGGGAACCAGAGTTGGAGATTCGTTCGAGGGTGACAACGGGAATTCCAAGGCTTCGAGCATGGCTGTGAATAACGGCTACCCTATGGAAGGTAAAGAAAAAAGTGAAAAAGACTGTAGGGGTAGGGCGGCCACAAAAGTAAATATAGATGATATTCACGAGGGGAATATTATTCAAAATGGTGAGGAGATAGGTGGTAGCAGGCCGGGTGAAGAAATTAAATTGGGCCAGGACAATAATAATATTGGGCTAGTAATTGAAGAGGGTAATATGAACAATAAGTGTGAGCCCAATAACGAAACAAATAACCACATACAGCTAGAAGAGATTAAGTCAGGCGATAAGAACAAGCAAAGAAGAATTAACCGAGAGAAAAGAAGACATAATCGTGAAATAGAGCACACAGTGAATGAATCAAATAAGAAAAGAGAAAAAAGAGGAGACACATCAAGTGACGAGAGCAGTAGCGAGGGGGATAGATGTAGGAAGAAGAGGAAATCAAATTTTGAAGGTGTGATTGAAAATATTGTTAATGGTAATTGCTGTACACAAGGGGCTGGAGACGAGATTGTTGACAGTGGTAAGAGAAAGATTGGAAGGAGAAGTATAAAAAAAGCAATGAAGGTCGCTAGGCATACGGGAGTGGAGGGTTTGGGTGAAGATGTTAAAGGAATTTCTGAAGCATATAAAGAATATCATGATGCGGAAGACGAAAGCGATGGGAGGTTCGTATTTAAAAGTACAAGGCGGGGGGAAGAAGATAATCAGAGTTGTTCTATTAATATGGAACAAGTAAAAGAAATTGGGGAAATAATTGGTGTTTCATGGGTAAAGGCGGTGGCAGAGAAGGAGAATGAAGAGAGCGGGGATATCGAGAAGAATGATGAGGCTGATGCCTTGTGTACGAAGCAGTAGCAAGGTATTTTGGGTTTTTTCGTTAGTTGTATATTTTATGAAGATAGTATCAATTAATGTGAGAGGCATGGGTGAAGTAGGGAAAATTGGGTGGGTTAAATCTATTATCAAAGATGAGCGTCCGGATATCATTGGGATTCAAGAAACAAAGAGTGGAATTGTCAACGAGTACCGGATAGAGGAGATTTGGGGGGGAAAAGGGTTCGGGTTTACCCAGATTGAGGCTAATGGCAGTTCAGGCGGTATTTTACTGATATGGGACACGAATGTTTTTACTTGTAGTGATGCAATGGGGGATGACAGGTTCATAGCAATTAAGGGTGATTGGAAAGGTAGAAATGGGGATGTGTATTTTGCTTGTATTTATGGTCCGCACGTGGGCAGGCATAAAGCTTCGTTGTGGGAGAGATTATCGGGACTAATGAATAATTTTAGTGGGGCTTGGTGCATCTTCGGGGACTTAAACGTTGTTAGGAGAACCGATGATAGATTCAATTCGCAAGTAAATGTTCGTGAAATGAGAGATTTTAACGATTTCATAAATGATTCAAGGCTTGTAGAAATTCCTATGGAGGGACGGAAGTTTACTAGGATTAGTGACGATGGCATGAAGTTTAGTAAGTTGGACCGATTTTTAATGAACGAGGAGTTTAATAGCTTATGGGGGAACCTTTCTGTCGTTGCTTTGGATAGGAAGTTATCTGATCATTGTCCGATAGTTCTAAAAGATGTGGAGTTAGATTTTGGTCCGAAACCTTTTCGTATTTTTGACATTTGGATGGGCGAGATAGATTTTGGGCACGTGGTGGAGGAAGCATGGAAAAAGGAGGTTAGAAGCACTAGGCCGGATTGTAGATTCCGTGATAAGCTTAAGAATGTCAAAAGTGAGCTTAGAAAGTGGAGTAAAGATAGATTCGGGGCGAATAAAGAAAAAATTGAGGGGTATAAAAGTGAAGCTATGAGATGGGAATTAGAAGCGGAAAAAAGAGTTTTGAATGATGATGAACGATCAGCATGGTTGGAGGCCAGGAAGCTTTGGTTGGATAAAGAGAGTGAGGTTGTTAGCATGCTTCGTCAAAAAGCTAGAATTAGATGGGACGTGGAAGGCGATGAAAACTCGAAATTCTTCCACTCTTTTGTTAAAAGAAGGAATAACAAGAATAATATTCGAGGCCTTATGGTTAATGGGGTTTGGTGTGAGGATCCCAAGGTGATTAAGATGGAAATGGTAAGACACTACAAAGCCTTATTTACGGAAGGGACGACGATTAGACCCTTATTTTGTTGTGATAGGGTTGAAAAAATTTCAGACGTTGAAGCAATGGTGTTGGAAAAGGAATTTCTGGAAAAGGAGGTGCGGGAGGCTATTCACGGGTGCGGTGGAGATAAAGCCCCGGGACCGGACGGTTTCAATTCTAAGTTCATTAAAAAGTTTTGGGAAGTCTTAAAAAGGGATTTGATGCTTGCTGTTAATTGGTACTCGGATAGAATGGAGATATCGAGGGGGTGTAATGCATCCTTCATAACCATTATCCCAAAGGTTGCAGATCCTATCGGTTTGGGGGACTTTAGACCTATTAGCCTCATTGGATGCTATTATAAGATTATTGCGAAGATTCTTGCTGAGAGAGTTAAAAATGTGATAGGAAAAGTAGTAGGTGACGTGCAAAATGCTTTTATTAAGGGTAGATATATTCTAGATGGTATCCTAATTGCAAATGAATCGGTTGAATATTTGAAGAAAAAAGGCGAAAGATGTCTTATTTTTAAAGTCGACTTTGAGAAAGCATACGATAGCATTAATTGGAGGTTTTTATTGGATATAATGAAAAAAATGGGGTTTGGGGTGAAATGGTGCAAGTGGGTGGAGAGTTGTTTACGTTCCTCTACTACGTCAATTCTTGTTAACGGGTCTCCGACGGAAGAATTTAGTTTGGAAAGAGGAGTCAGACAAGGTGATCCGTTATCTCCGTTTCTTTTTATCATTGCGGCAGAAGGGTTAAATGCTATTGTTGTTAATGAAGCGGTCGATAACGGTATTTTTAGGGGGGTGCGTATCGGGAATAATAGGGTGGTGGTGTCTCATCTGCAATATGCGGATGACACTATTTTCTTCGGCGAATGGACCAAAGAGAATGCAAGGTCGTTGATGTGCATTCTTAAATGTTTTGAAGAAGTTTCTGGGTTAAAGGTTAACTATGATAAAAGCAAATTATATGGGGTAGGGGTGAATGCTACAGAAATTGGTGATATGGCAAGATGGATGAGATGCGGGGTAGGGACAAATGGAGATGGAATCTTCAAGATGATGGCAAATTTACAGTCAAAGCGCTAACAAAAATGGTGGAGGAGAGAATGTTGGGGTTCGAAAGTAATGGGCAACAGACTTTATGGAATAAATGGATTCCTAAAAAGGTCAACATCTTTGTTTGGAGAGCTTTAAAAGGTAGGATTCCGGTTCGTGTGGAGCTCGACAAAAGAGGCATTGATTTGGATTCTAGTCTTTGTCCGTGTTGTGATAGTGCGGTGGAATCATGTGAGCATAGTTTAGTTTGGTGCAACTTTGCTAGGAGTGTTTGGGAAAAGGTTTATAGATGGTGGAAGGTTGGTGATGTTAATGCTTTCTCTATTGGTGAATTATTTGCGTCCAATGGGAACGTTGATATCCCTAACCATGCCATCCGTTTATGGCAAGCGGTTAGATGGACATCCGGCTATTATATTTGGAAAGAGAGAAATATTCGTGTCTTCAAAGGAAAAGTCTCAAGTATAAACAAAATGTTTCAAGATATTCAATTAAAGAGTTTCGAATGGATTACGAGAAGATCGAAAAAGAAATTTGAGATGGATTGGCAACAATGGCTTTTTGATCCTATAAAATGTGGCTTAGTTAACACCACGAGTGGATGAACGGTTTCGGTGCTCTGCTGTGTAGTCTGCTGCAGTGAGTTGCAGCAACTGTGTTTGGCTGATATTTTGCGGATTCTAATTCTAGTATGTGTTTGGCTGAGTTTGTGATCTGCACTTTTGATTTTGTTATTTCTCTGCTGCTGCATCATTTTTTGTTTAGTTTTGGCATCCTTTTGATCATGGACCAGGCTTCTTTTGGCCCTTGATTGGTTTCAGCTGAGTGGTTCGTGAGATTGAGTGAATATGTGGTGGGTCACTTCTCTGGTTACGTTCATGCAGACAGCATTTTTACATGGCAAGATAAATGCATCAATATTGTTTTATTGGTTTAATAATCATGGTTTCTAATTTTAGTCAAGTGAGAACTGAGTAGGCCTGGGATTCACTAGTTTGGCAGATGGCCCTTCTAATTCTAGAATTCTATATAGCTTCTTCGTATGATGTTGTGATAGTATTTTAGCTTCTAAGTTAGGATTTATTTTTTTATCCATTTCATTGTATTTTCTTTGGGCTCCGTCCTCTTTTAATTATCTTATTTAATTGAGGTGGGGCGCCTTGTTTTGTATCTTTTTTGTTTCGGGGTCTCAATATTATGTTGCCTTTCAAAAAAAAACAAAGTACCCATGTTATTTTTTACTATCTTAGTGTATTTAAACTGTCAATCTTAGTTATGTGATTCCAAAAGGAAGCATTTGAACAGTATCTTCTAGCTCCCATCAACATTATAAGTATAACACAGAAAGTCCGCGTAAAGTTGCTGCAATGGGCTGATTAGTTGTTGAATTTATGTTCTTGATACTTAACTTTTCAAAGAAAAAGTACTTCCCAACCAGCATATGAACAACTACATTTCTACAACACAGAACTTAACCAGAGATAGCTTTTTAGAGCCAAGTAAGGAGGTTACACGAGACTTGTCATAGGCCGGGACTTCAAAAAACTTTTGGAAATTCAGTCCATGCTATAAATGCGGACCATCCATAAGACGTCACTTATTCAGGTTTAAGGAAAAATTAATAGATATAAAGTAGTTTGCAACCAGAAGAACATAGAAACACTATACAACACACTCCACCAAATACCCATATCCCCTCTTTCACACTCCATATTTCGCCCAGGGTAATAATAACTGCTCTTTCCTTCATGTTATATTCCTAGTAAATCAATAAACACCACCTTCTAGATATAGTTTAACTGTTCAAGCGAAACTACTATCACTCAATCCCAAAATTAGATCAACACTTTTGAGTTTCATCGTAATAGACCATCTTCCAAATTCAAAACTGAAGTGGTCTTTAACTCTATTTTATATCAAGCAAGATTGCTGGTTATAACTTGATAAAAGAAGAACTCTCTATTCTGTATCACATTTGGATACTAAATGGGCAACACTTTACCATGAAATTTATAGTTTATACCTACAACCGGAACACAAAGAGTGTGATATTTTCATATAACAATAAGATATATTCTACTCGCACACTCATTCTAATCCTTGGTTCTTTCGTCTTCCCATACTCTCTGTCAATAAAAAAAATAGAGTTTCCTTCCAAGACCTAACCATAGGTAACTTAATTATGCATGAAAAATCCAATCCGAAAGTAGTTTTATGAGTTATATCTTAGGGGGGTTTGGTACTGCTTACTGATAGTGCATATATAGGGTTCTGATACAACAAATAATCTGATTCTTTTTTTGGTAACCATGGTTTCCGACCTTTCGGCCGAGTAATCCGCAGGGTTTGAGCCTACACCCACATCAATATAGACAAAACAAAAACCAGGTAAAGCCCTCCCTCTTTTTGGGGAAGGTTGGCGTGGCCACTCTTGAAAAGGGAGGGTTTTACCCGGTTTGAGTATGTGTGGCGGTGGGTTCAGTTCAAACCCCGTGGATTATATGGATACAGTAGACGCAAATCCTAACACTATCTCTTACATACAATTTTGTTTTTGTCCATTCTCAATATTTCAATAATCATAAGCTTAACAACCAATCTCAAACACCAACAACTAGGATATTAAGCTTAACAACAGTTATCAAATCCAACCCATCACCAAACGGCCTAGTGGTAAGACACCTAACCTCCTGACAAGAGGTCTAGTGTTCAAATCTCACCAGGTACACATTCAGGGGCAGCCTGGGAAAGGTCGAAAAGGTCGGAAACAGTTACGGGGATAGCCACTTAGGCCGCGTACATCTAAGTCAAAGACTCGCCTTCCTGGGTAACACTAGTCAGTAGTCACCACTCACTTAACATGGACATAATATTCCTTAAAAGAAACATTGGACATATATATATTCTTAAACTTAAACTATAAAAAGAAATAAATACAGATGATGAGAATGAACCTGAAATGAGGAGATTCGAAGTTGCTAATAATAGTAATAATGTGAAAAATAGTGAGTATGGAATTGAATTATGTTGGGGGCGTTACTGCTGGTCATGGACAAGAAGGAAGCAAAATGGAAAGAAGAACGAGATATATAAATGTGATGATTTTATGTGGTGAAGACGTTAAGTGATCATGACCGTTAATAATATCAACTCTTTTGTTACCAAAACTTGCGTCACGCAAATATTAACATGTGACTTGCCCGTCATAAACTATAACACTAGTAATAAGGTTTATGAGACCTATTTTTTCATGATAAATAAACTCAATATTAATTTATCTACTTTTTTATGGCTAGATGTATCATATTCATGTTAAGTTATATTTTTTGACAGGTGAATGTATCATGTTCATTTTAAGTTGAGAGGATCTCATTCTAAAACTTTAACCATGTATTGATTTATATTTTTTTTGAACGGCATTTGTGGCTACATGGCCCCTAGCCCAGAAGGCATAGTGAGCCCACACAACCAGGTTGGGTCCATCCCAGAAGGCAATGACACCCTTCCATTTACGCACGCGGGAGGAAACCCTATCGCCCTAGACAAGACTCGAACTTGAGACCTTGCCTGGGAGGGTAGAACCTCCATACCGCTAGACCAAAGGCCCATTGGTCATGTATTGATTTATATGGTTGGCATAACATCTAATAACCATGTTAGTGACGGTATAAAATGAGTCGTATTTATAAAGGGGTACGAGATGAGCCAAGTTGGTCATAAGTTTCCCATAATTAATTCAATAAAAATTCAAAACAAACGAGTCTAAAATTTGCGTCAAACAAGTTTAAGCATAGGAATATTGTGAATCTAAACCCACGTCAAATACATAAGACTTAAACAACCACCAAGCCAAACCCTCTGTGAGAGAAAGAGGCTTAATTAGTTAAGGTGAAATTTGGTCCGAGTAAGGTGTTTTTAACTGGAGGGGTGTGTGTGAGACGTGTGTATGAGAAAGAGATGGTGCTCATGAAGAATAAACTCGTTATTAATTTATCTATCTTTTGACGGTTAGATGTATCATATTCATTTTAAGTTATATTTTTTGGCAGGTAGATGTATCATGTTCATTTCAAGTTGAGAGAATCTCATTCTAAAACTTTAACCACTCGAACAAGCAAGGTGAATCCTTCGGACTGTGCTGTCCTTCGGATTCTGGATGTCTTACCGTATGCTTCTGTCCTTCCGATTACCTACAAGACAGAAACGTCCGTTAGACTCGCCCCGGGAATGTATCCCAGGACCAACCTCCGGCGTGAGAGTAAGTATGGAGCTCTAGACAGAGAAAGTATGACAATAAATAAGTAAGAGAGAGAGAGAGAAAATTAGTTAACCTTAAGTGAGGATTTCTCCTCTATTTATAGGCAGCCAACATAGGGTGCCAGCCTGTTTGTACTTAGCCCCTTAGTGTTCGCTAACTTAAGCTCCACTATTGTGTACTTTGTTGTACTTGTTTGTACTTTGCTTTGCTTAATTATCGCTAATCTCGGGAGGTTAGGTTATCCGAAATGATACGATTGTTCGGATGATGATCTGGGGTGTATTGGTTTGATCTGTCCGGACATCAGTCTGTTCCGTCCGGATGTTAGTCTTTCGCGTATCATAATTCAGAGGTTTTATTCCGGGGTCTCGTTCCGGGGCTTCGTTCCTTCCGGACGGGGTCCGGAGGACACATACACCAACATGTCCCCCCCAGTATCATAGTATTGGTCGTGCCAATGGTGTGATACTAAGAAATTTGCTTTTTGATTGTTTTCCGGAGGGTATTGCCTGATTTTGTTGTTTAGAACGCGTGTACAAAATGCCAAGGGTAATTAGGGGACGCCGTCGTTTTTACCGTGCCTTGTGATCATNCTCTGCTGCTGCATCATTTTTTGTTTAGTTTTGGCATCCTTTTGATCATGGACCAGGCTTCTTTTGGCCCTTGATTGGTTTCAGCTGAGTGGTTCGTGAGATTGAGTGAATATGTGGTGGGTCACTTCTCTGGTTACGTTCATGCAGACAGCATTTTTACATGGCAAGATAAATGCATCAATATTGTTTTATTGGTTTAATAATCATGGTTTCTAATTTTAGTCAAGTGAGAACTGAGTAGGCCTGGGATTCACTAGTTTGGCAGATGGCCCTTCTAATTCTAGAATTCTATATAGCTTCTTCTTATGATGTTGTGATAGTATTTTAGCTTCTAAGTTAGGATTTAATTTTTTATCCATTTCATTGTATTTTCTTTGGGCTCCGTCCTCTTTTAATTATCTTATTTAATTGAGGTGGGGCGCCTTGTTTTGTATCTTTTTGTTTCGGGGTCTCAATATTATGTTGCCTTTCAAAAAAAAAAAAAGCAATTAAAAAAGTTGAAGCAAGCCTCATCCTAAATCCTACATCAACCCAGGCATTTTGGTAAGCATATATGCAAAGACTATCAGTTTCCAGAATCAAAGATGGATTAATCAAAGTTATTAGAATCTTCTGGTTAACTCATGTGCCGAGTCACATGTAACGAGAAATAATTACAAACACCGCATCAAGAAGAAACCAATTTGGCATTTGCAAAGACGCTGATGTGTAACTGCGTAACTATCAAAATACTGGTGCATGATAACACAAATACTTAAATTTTAAGATTGTTTAAGGGTTAAGAGTACAAGAGCACACTCATATAAGGGTGTGTGTGTGTTGTACCATAGCAGCAGTCAGTAGATAAGAAATAAACTACAATTATCCTCTTTCAATGCTTAGAAACACTTTTTGGTATGTCAAAAATTTGGACACTCTCTTTCCCTATCATCGAACTTTTAATCTTAAAAAACTATACGGAGTATAAGATAAACACATTACGCATAGGATGCCTACATCTTGAACTGTTTTCACTTTTACTTCATAAGCCCAGCCTATCAAAAGAACATTTATCCTTGCCACATTCGTTCCCTTTCACAACTATAATATATAAGCTTTACTCCATATGTCTAGCCATACTTTCTAGCTCTATATAATCAACTCTAGTGAAGGTTAAGAATCATACAAACTCGATATTTCTAAGATCATGGGTCACTGCTACAACAGCCATAGCCGCTTCATTAATAGCCACTTGCTTCCAAATCTCAGGGCTCCTATCTTTCTTATCAAGCATTGCTCTTTCTTCTATTTGTGCAGCTTGTAACAGGTCATCTGTGGTTACGTAAGTAGTATCTGTTATTTAGATTATGCTTTTTTAAATAAATATGAATGATTAATACACACCTAGGTTCTTCCATCACGCATCATGTTAATTGCAGCAACCTTAACGATATTTGCCAGCTCAGCACCAACCATTCCGTCAGTCATAGCCGCAACAGCAGCATAGTCTATGTTTAAGCATAATTCCGCTAGGCAAGTCTGGACGGTTCCCACGTGCCGTTCATCCTTGTCACGAGCCTTGAAGCATGCTACAAACAAGAAAGAACCCGTTAGAAGGAGTCCCGAGGCCGGAGCCCCGGGACCACCCTCCGACGGTCAAGTCAGTCCTCTACTATAAGTATGGAGGGATGAGCCCTCTAGTTGAGAATAATTCTAGAGAGAGAAAGTAGAGAGAGGTAGGAGGTGTAGTGTGTATATACAACTACCAAGGGTGTTGTATATATAATACCTGAGCTACTGTAGATGATGTCATCATTGGGAACATGTTCCCTTAAAACCTGGGTGGTAGGTACACGCGCCCTTCATCCAGACGCGCCCTGGTACACGCGCCCTTCATCCTGCCGTCCGGCATGTGTCGTCCGGCATGTGTCGTCCAGCCTTGCCGTCCGGCATGTGTCGTCCGGCATGTGTCGTCCAGCCTTGCCGTCCGGCATGTGTCGTCCGGCATGTGTCGTCCAGCCTTGCCGTCCGGCATGTGTCGTCCGGCATGTGTCGTCCAGCCTTGCCGTCCGGCATGTGTCGTCCGGCATGTGTCGTCCAGCCTTGCCGTCCGGCATGTGTCGTCCGGCATGTGTCGTCCAGCCTTGCCGTCCGGCATGTGTCGTCCGGCATGTGTCGTCCAGCCTTGCCGTCCGGCATGTGTCGTCCGGCATGTGTCGTCCAGCCGTCCGGCATGTGCCCTCCGGCCAGGCCGTCCAGCCAGACCGTCCAGCCAGACCGTCCATCCAAGCCTTCTATCATGTGCCTTCTATCCTATGTCCTGATGGATCGGGTCTATCAGACCATATACGCTAACATGTCCCCCCAGTATTGCATTATTAGTAGAAGACTAATGATGTAATACTTAAAGTGTACTTTATGGTCTTTCGGCGTATGTCATTCGGACATATACGCTAACATGTCCCCCCAGTATAGTATCGTTGTATCTTTGATCAATGATGCTATACTCCGACTTTGTGTTGCATTTTCCACATCCTTATTTATATATATTTTTTCATAGTTCCTTTCGAATAGCTATGGACCACCCACAAAGGTGCATTGTTGGCCGGAGACTGAAAGCCGAAAGTCATACATGTCTTTTCCATCATCCCTTTGTTTCCTGCACAAATAAAACACAACTTCTCTACCACATTCATGATTTTCGTGCAGTGCCTTTTATATCATTTATTAATTTATTTTTTAATCATAAATGTACGCCGAACACTTCTTTTTTATTACCTTTGCTACCTGTGTGAGATATCATATACTCCGTTTTGAATTGTTTTGCTAATGACGTCCCTAGTGACTTCGCACTTTTTGGGGTAAAATCATGCTCGTTGGTAAATATACCTCAGCATTCCCTAGTGACTTCGCACTTTTGGGACTTACATTTTTGCGTTTTGTATGCTGTCGTTGTGAGCATCAAACGTATTTCGAGATTGCCTCTAGCGACTTAGCGCTGTTGGGTCTTACATATTTTCGTTTTGTATGCTGTCGTTGTGAGCATCAAACGTATTTCAAGATTGCCTCTAGCGACTTAGCGCTGTTGGGTCTTACATTCCTCCATTAATTCTTCATCGGTACTCAGATGGAGGTAGCTAATCTCCATCCGTGTTTCCGTTGGACCACCTGTTACAAAGTATTAGATAACATCATAAACGATTAATAATGATTGTTACCCCCTTCATGTTAAATATCAAGCATGTGATGTTTATCACCCTTATTGACCACGCTTTATGAAATCATCACCTGTAGAATAAAACTTGATAGCTTTTTGCTTTCTTCTGTTAGATATGACAAATATAATATCACCAACACCAACCCGGATCACAACTAACTGTGACATAAACGACGGAGGTATCATGCCTCTATACTCCCCCCCAGTTTGACGGTGCTACAACTTGTTAGTATCGTCAAACTTAAATAGGACAAAGTATTAGATAATCGACGGTTAATAACAATGTTCGGCCATTGATGTTAAATATCAAACATGTGGTAAGAAGAAAGTATAATATAAAATTGTAATTTATATACATGAGTGCTCATATAGCCATGTTTAGGTGCAAAGTTTATTTAATTTCGGGAGCATCGCCTCTATCGTACGTGCTGCCTATTAGAGTATCGTGTGAACGAATACTGTTTTTATACCGTTGCATCCAAAAGATTTCACAAGTTGGATCATAAAGTGGGCAAATATTGAAATTGATAATGACGGTGATATATTGTTGTGGCATCCATGTCTTTCGGTGTTCCAATCTTTAAAAAGGGTAGGCAAGTGAAAGATAATGGAGTCGGACCATATTAATAATCGTTTGTATATAAAATCTTGTTGCTTTATATATTTAGCAGATATTCCGTAGACTTTAGTGCTTTTAAAATAATCGGTTGTCGCCGCTACTTTTAAAAAACTTGTATGTGTGGAGTTGTAGGCTACTTGTATTGATAATAAACTTAAGAATTTAGATAAGGGGCGCAACGTCACCTCAGACAAATAGACACACTTGTTAACATTTTAAAGTAAAAATATATGTGTACCTAGACCGGATAATGGCCCCTACACGTTGTTGTAAAGAAACGACAAAAAATCTTTAATTTTTCTCATTACTTTTTCACGATGATGACCATAAAATTACTAACATGCTGTTTTGATCTTCAAAGAAGTTAAACTTGAGTGGCATTAAGATTGTGCTATAATTAATTCATATATATCTTTTGACCCATATGCCATATGTGTTTTATTCACTAGTAAACTAGAGACGAATACATAGATATCATTTGCCAATCTTCATAAATACGCACTTGTCAAAAGTCATTAAAATTTAATAAAGTCAATTTTATCTTCTCTATGCCACCAACCACGTGATCATCATATGACTAAATTAAAACCATTTATCTTTCCAACAAAGCTATAACTGTATCACCTTCACCTTTCTCTTTCTAGCTTTCCTTTCCCGGCGACAAAAGAGGAAATCTTTCACAAAGAAAATCTTTTACACAATTGCCTCCATTGGCTACCAGTCCGTTGCAAAACACCTTCGTCCAACGAAACAGTTATAACGCGTCCCGATGTCACAGACGGTAACGTTCGACGGGAGTTGACCGATGGTCAAAGAACTCATCGTGCTACACCATTGCTTGAGCTTTTATATTTGAAATCAGCAGTACAATACGCATATAACCGGTACCTCGGTCTTCCGATTGTTAGAGTTTCGAAGCTGGAGACCCAGAAGGCTATCCGAAGAACCAATGACCGGAGATCAGAGATAAAATTTTAATGTTTACAAGGGTCAAAACATAAAGGTTAAACAACGACGGGAGTCAATGATTGATAGAAGTTAAATATGCGACGACTAGAGTTTATTGTTTTTGACAAATCACATGTTTTTCTAGCCGATGGCTAGAGCTAGAAAATATATAACCGGAAGAGATCCAAAGTCGTGGTACGATGTATGAAGTTTTGGGTCGATCCAGAAATGTTGGAGGAAAATAGAATGAAAGATCCTTCTAACTATTCGAGTTAAATGGATTTCGCTGCATCAATCCTTCGGCTTGTATGTTGGTGTGATAATGAGCAGCTAGGAAGTGAATTCAAGAACTTGAACGATCGTTTAGCTTTTATCATCATAAAGCTGGATGATTGTCGTATAAACATGACTTGTGTAATCTACAATTGCCGAAGGTCGAGTAAAGGGGCGTAGACGCCGAAGGTTGCAGATGCCGAAGGTCTGACTCCAAGCTAACTGGGCTTGTTGTTTTAGTTGGGCCATATGGTTAAACAAAGATTAAAGAATGCTATGAGGTTTATATTGTGAACCCTTCCTTTCGGCGGACCGAGCGGGTAAAATTTTTATGGCCATACAACGAAATTTGGAAGACCGAATGAAAGCTTGAAAGACCAAATGAAAACTCAAAAAGATGATGAGATGGGATATGGATCCCGACGATGAGAGCTTTTAAAACACGGTGTCTGCAAGGGCCGGAACTCACAAAGAACACCATCCATCAACCATCGGAGACGAAGGTTCAGTTGACCATCGGAGTATTAAAGCATGACAAAGTAAGTACCGGAGTATAGTTGCCGAAGCCCAAAGGTTGACAATCACACCATGGTTTAGATTTTAGAAGATAAAGTTTGAAGTTAAATTGAGTTAATATTTTGCCGAACGTTTATTGAGAACCCGAGCAGCTGATAACCGGACGACCAAATGATGTTATAACAAACCCAGGGCATAAAAATCCGAATCACCAAAACTTTATGACGATTAGCAACCAGGGCGCGAGAAAACATTAGTGTGGAGTCAGACGATATGCCTCCGAGGCATGTTTGATATGCCGGACGAAGTAACCAACAAACATTGACCGGAAACGTCGACGGACAGCCATAAAACGTCGTAGGACCATGGTAAGGGTCAATATTTGCTTAGTGATCAAAAGGCATTTGTGTAAGACTCCATGATTACAGTGACCAGTGGTTTTAGAGCTCATTGCTCAAAAAGTTTGATGGATTTAAACGTGAGAAGTTCAAGCTCAAACGTGCTTCCGTTGTGACTAAGATGAAATGTGTGTCGTTTCTTCTGATGTGGAGTTATGAAGTATTGAAGTGTGTTCCTTATTGTTGTTTTGTTTTACATATTAAAGAAACCAATATAAAATACGTTAAATAATATTGTCGTGGCATATTTAAAAGTCAAGGATTGATGTTTCTGATCCTATACCATGACTACTATCCCATGTGACTTGTCATAGTAAATATGATCATTAATTTAGACCGCCCCTTCGCCAGTAGCGGGGTTTTAAGCAATGCAATAAAAGCAGTACGTAGTCACATTATTCTTTTAGTTACATGATTGGACCCTATCCAAAAACATTTTCGATCTGAATATAAGATTAGGAGTGATTCGGAATATAATATGTAAAGATAATAGTTGTCTTTCGTCCAAGTAATAGACCGGGATTAATTAACCGGACAATTAGTGGTCCGGAGGTCACAAAGAGTATGTTGCGTTCCATCAGTTTAACGTTATTTCCAAAAGTGACTAAAGATAGACAAATTCCTTATTATATGACCTAGGTATACCTCAATTAAACTAGCATTTGACAAAGTAAGTCACGTGAATTTGGTCATGGGCCATATTGCTTTACTCACAAGGTGTTGCGTCATGCATGTGTATGTGTAAGGGTTGTCTAGTATCATGAGCTGTATTACTTGTACATCATCCACGTTTCCTTCCTTTTAGGCACCTGAGTGGTGTTAAGACATAATGATGCCAGCTCATCGAGGTAGCATGGCAATAAACCAAATGTGTCATACTTATATTCTTAGGGCAATAAGATAGCAGGGAAATAACATTGGTATACTTACAGAGCATGCCTGAAACGCTGCATCCAAACGATACCCTGTACCCGATCATTACAATATGTTCAAATGTCCCAACTCAGCGGCTTGTTAGTCATACTGAACGACGTCATACTGAACGACCCTTCTGCCGAAGGACGTCAATGATAGCTACCGAAGGACATCATACCGAACAACTACCGAAGCCAATGATAGCTACCGAAGGACGTCATACCGAACGACCCTTCTACGAACGAATGGTGCAATGTTCCTTTCACATACCAAACGACCATAACCGAAGCGAATGACAGAATGCTTCTTTGACTGTCTTTCTATTAGCAGTATATTAAATCATGGCCGGACATAGCACCGGTATGGCTACCGAACGGACCCCTTTCCGAGAGTCCGGATGAAGCACCTATGTACATGCCCGGTATAATACCAAACGACACTTACCGATGAGCGATACAATGCCCCTTTCTACACCGAAGGGTTAATGGAAGTCATCCCACCGAAAGGCATCATACCGGACGACCCATACATAACCTCCATACCAACATCTTTCTTGAATGATGGCACAACGGTACCGAGCCGAATGACAATAATCGGACAACTCAGACGTGACGAGCCAGCTCCGAGAGGGTTGTAGACGAACCACCTCCGAAAGGACGGTATAGGAACCACCTCCGTTGCCATCGATCCTCTGGTGGGAGGGTAGGCGAGCCACCTCCGAAAGGTCATTCTTCCTCTGGTGGGAGGGCAGGCGATCCACCTCCGGAAGGAGGTACGGAGGATGGACGGCCTAGGAAGAGTCAGGTTGAAAACGAGACCTATAATTCATAGCTGTGATAGAATGAATAACGGGTCCCACGGATGGCGCCAATTTGTTTAAGCATAATTCCGCTAGGCAAGTCTGGACGGTTCCCACGTGCCGTTCATCCTTGTCACGAGCCTTGAAGCATGCTACAAACAAGAAAGAACCCGTTAGAAGGAGTCCCGAGGCCGGAGCCCCGGGACCACCCTCCGACGGTCAAGTCAGTCCTCTACTATAAGTATGGAGGGATGAGCCCTCTAGTTGAGAATAATTCTAGAGAGAGAAAGTAGAGAGAGGTAGGAGGTGTAGTGTGTATATACAACTACCAAGGGTGTTGTATATATAATACCTGAGCTACTGTAGATGATGTCATCATTGGGAACATGTTCCCTTAAAACCTGGGTGGTAGGTACACGCGCCCTTCATCCAGACGCGCCCTGGTACACGCGCCCTTCATCCTGCCGTCCGGCATGTGTCGTCCGG
>LBNU01014107.1:23253-45575 GCA_014162995.1 Artemisia annua | reverse complement strand
GTCGTCGTAGGAGTTTGCCAACTTCCTATTTATATTCGAATAAAGTGCATTTGGTAACCATTTCAGGCTAACTTCAAATGGGGCGTCAACTGCCAATAGATCTATTCACTAAATTCGCGTTCACTCGCAAGTGATTAATGGTTCATGATATGAGGGACTTTTGGCAAGGGTGTTAACTTAGGCAATATCAATCAGGATAGCATACAGAAAAATACTTGTGTTCCGGTTTGTAACATGTAATATGTTTCAATAAACAAATAGAGTGTATCATCAATTTAGTAAAGTGTTTAAGATAAACGAGTAAAAGATGTAAGTAAAACGAGCATGTATCTCCCCCAAAGAATTCAAAATAGATAAAAGAGGGGCTATGACTCACCTCAGTAAAGAAGTCTGAATAGAGTAACGTGTCAAGTAGTGATAGTGTGCGGCACCGACACGCGACCTAGATTAGTATGGCAAGTTTAGTTTATAGTTTCAAGTTTGAGACTCGAAGGAGTTAAACAAGTTTAAAAGTTTTAGAATGTTAGTGTTGTTGTTGCTTGTGTGGCAGCACTCAAGTTTAAATCGTTTGGTAAGTATTGGCTAGCATTGGCTTTCGGAAGTACTTAAGTATACATGTACAAATGATAAAAGTAACACAAACAAATAAGCCTTTGGTTCGTCAGTAACCGAAAGATGATGTACAAAAAGTAATCACAAGTAAATGATAGATGAAGTCAGATTAAAAATGTCGTTTAAGAGTATATATGTTTATATATACGCAAATGTTAGTTAATAATAAAAGAAATTAAAAATTATACTTTAAGCAACGGCTTTATTAAAAGGAGTTATATTAAAAATACTCTTATAAGTTATAGGTGTAGGACTTTAGAAAATCGGTCATGACTCGTGTATGGTTTTAGTTTAAACAAGGTGACTAAGGGTTGCAATAATTAATAACCCGTTGTTATATTATTTTTAGAATTAAAATAGATAAATATATCGTTAGGTAAGATATTGACGAAGGATTACGTTTCGGTTACAGTTATAATCCGTTTATAAAATATGTTGAGTAGATTTAGAGTATGTCGTGAAAGAATGTCGAGAATGAGTAATACGAGTGAGTCGGGAACGAGTCGTGAAATAAGTTGAGGAAGACAAGCGATGGGGATCGATTTGTGTAAACATCACTATCCGAATTTACATTTCACTTCACCATTTTGCCATATTAAGTTAATAGTTACAAATTTAAAATGAAAGTAAAATGTTTGAAAAAAACTTTGTTTAGTGTAACTTATACTCAAATGCACCCTTTAATTTTAAATCAGTGACCCATTTGGCCTAGGCACCAGCACACACCCAATGTCAAAACTTTGAAAAATTGTTTTTCTAGCTTATGTGTTTACCAAAAGAAAAGTGATGGGAAAAAAAAAAAAAAAACGTATGACATATACTAGCAGAATGTTAACTCTTTTTGCAATCCAAAAACACAAAAATTGTATGAAAAGTGGCCACACCGAGGCTCGAACTCGGGACCTCTCGGTGTGGTGGTGTCGCAAACGAAGAAACACAACAACATTTCAATAAGAAATCTCGACACCTATTCGACGGCTTATAATCAAGACAAATCAACCAACAATTTTTATTTACCACTGTGGTCTTTTCGACCCACGACTAAAAACCAAACGTACCATAATCCTTTTGACTACTTGAAAACAAGACTATCAAACCTACTGGTGTTGACCCAACGAGACCAAACGCGACCCATAAATCTTCATCGGGTTTTCATGTTAACCAACACGCAGAAATTTAAACAAGCTTAGTACTAATAAATAAAACCGAACAACTAAGCCACACAAAACAGTTCTTCCAATCCGAGCCAAACGCAAATCAATTATTAGTTTTTCAGTTTTTATGGTGATCTATCATTATCTTGCCACACAAATTTCAACAACAACAATTAATCAACTCAAGAATCTGTGTAAGTCGATTGGTATACATAAAACCAAACCAAGATTACAACTCGAAAAATCAATCAAAACAACAATTTTATTAACAAAAATATCATCAAGAGATTAAAAAGTGTAATGAAGTTGAGAGACCCTTACTAGAGGAAGTGAGTGGTTCGGTTAAAAGGAAGACCAAGAACAAGATAAACCCAAATACAAATTGAACAATCCAAGCAAGAACCCAAAGCAACCAAGCTATAAATCAGACCCGTTAGAGATCTTATTTGTGATGGATTTGAAAGTGTGTGATGGGTGTGAGCCTCCCGTGGATCGACAACAATTAAAAGAAGGAAAACAAGATGGGTTTGACTAATCTTTCCTTGAGCACCAGTCGACCCTATAGCCAGAAAGAGTTACCATCGCCCTCCACCTTCATCATCTCATTTGTTGGGATTCGTTGACTTTGATGGAGAGACAAAAGAGATCAGACTGTGGCTTCACATACAATGGGGGACCGATTCGTCTTCTTGTTGACCTCATATCTCAGACCTAGTTTGATAGCAGATTCAGATGGAGCGTATGAGAGGGAGAGGTAGAAGACAGTTGGGAAGCGTGGGAAAGAGTGAGAGAGAGATGAAACTGTGGGTGTTTATGTTTATCGTTTTTCTAAAATGAATTAATAGGGGGGGACCGACTAGAAAAAAAAAACGTACACACTTATATTTATTTAGTAGATTTTTGTTTATCTTTTGTTTTTAATAATTTGTTTGGGTTTTAGATATTAGAATGGGTGCTAAATAAAAGTGAGAGGTAAAATAATAAAAGGTGAGTGTAAATAAAAGTAAAGGTTATGTTAATAGGTTTAAGTGTACTCCGTGTTTCATTGAGCTCCGGTTTAATTCAGTGTTTTCGAGGTTGGCGGGAGCGCTAAAAATAATGTTAATGAGGGAGTTTTTATAATAGTAATATAAAAACATAAAATTTTGATTCCGAAGAACAAAAATTGAATGGGTGCCGTTACTAGGATTTGTATCGGTACGCGTGCGGTGTCGTTTGCATGAAATGTGAGTTACGTCACATAATTAGTTGACGAATATCATTCGGAGTTGTAAAACAAAATTAAACATGAAAATGGTTAATTAGACCTTCATAATAAATTACTTCATATTTAGCGATAATTAATGACTAGGTAAATTACGGGGTATTACACAAAGACATTGTAATAGCGTATACAATCCTATAACTACACAACAGATATATCACATAATCAGATAAATCATGCATAAGAATTATATGTACGTACATATTAAGTATTAGCCCATATGTACCATTCGATAAAGAAACTATATAAATTCATGTACTTTTAATTTTGCAACTTTGATGAATAATATTTGTGCTTACCATGAAAAAGTGATCAAGTTGCTTGTGGGATCAACAGTCACTCTATCGTCCAGAATGAAATTACAACCTAAAATACCATAAAAGGAAGTCATTAGTGTGTATAAAAAAACTTGAAAGGAATATTTTTTATTATAACAATGGAAATACCAACTGAACGTTAAAAACTCTCTAGCAACACAAGCATAAAGAAGCTGCCACGAATGCACATATATGAGCATAATTAAAATCATATACTTTCAACATACCTATTAAGTACCACTTTTAATTCCGTGACTACATTAACCATTCTACTATAAAGCTAATCATCAATAACATACATAAAACAAACTTCTTTAACATACAAATCGATTCAATAAAATGGCTCACGTAAATTTGAAAACTTACCTTGATAAACTTAAAGTGATCGATCACCTTGATCTCTAGAGTTTTTTAATCACCATCTTCTTTCTGCAACCAAAATATGAAACCATAATAAACAACCAACATTCTTGACACCAACATTTGTTCTCAAATTCAAAACTCAAAACTCAAACCAAAAACATAACTGAGGTTTAAACAAAAGCAATGAAATGGTAAAAATTAGAAGAATAAGAAACAGATTAAATAAAGAACTTTTTTATTTTACATGTTAGAGTTAAAATAAAGAACCTCAAAATAGTTCCTATATATCAAGAATCGAAAAAACAAATTAAATTGATTATTCCCCCAATTTTTTCGAGGTTTTGAATCCACACAATGAAACTGAACTAAATCAAATCAAATATATTGAGTTGAATCGAAACAAAACTAATTCATCACATACATGCAGCGTTCAAATCGCATCGAGATTTGGAGTGTGTTTTGGAGTAGAAGGAAGGTGTTAGGAATGATTTTATGTGGTGGAGAAACCGACTATTATGTGATTCAAATGAAGAATCGTATGAAGGAAGAATCTTTATTTTTGGATGATTTAATCATAATTTATAACAGCCGATTTGACCTTCCGTATGAAGAAAGGAGTTATAAAGGATTGAATGAATTTAATTATTAGCAAAAATAGCAAAAGTAACAGCTTTGTTGATTGACTAATTTATTGACATTGGTGGAGCGTTTTGATGATAAAGAGTGAATAATGAGATGCATAAGCATGTTGTACATATCAAGAGCATTAATGATTTATCGACCAATAGGAGCAAAGACACATCAGCACATTAATGATTTATGCTGCTTTATTGGCTTGTAAATTATTCTGTTTTATTAGATTAAATAGATAGATAGATATATTCAAAGGGTTGTTTTTTTGTCTTATTTCCAAGAACATTACAATGTTTTTTGTTTTTTATTTATTTATTTTTAAATATAGTTTTCCTTAAATATTTTTCTAATCATTTAGAAGATAAAAGGAAGAATTATAATTCATGTGCTAAAGAGGACAGATGTTTGTTATATCAAAAACCGACAAATGGTCAGGTACGTACGTGTTACTCGTATAATTTTATGTAAAGAAATGATGTAAGCACATTCTTCGATTTTCAGAAAACTTTTCTCATCCAAATCGAAACCATAAATATCATGGAAAACTAAATCAAAATGTGGAAATTCTTTTATGAGATTATGTATTGGGAAACCATTCAACTCTTAACTTTTTACTTTTAGGTCATCTTATAGACTACTCATATATCAAAACTAACTTATAAGTCACTCATTTTATCTGTTTGGTTTCCTTTATACCAATTACAGATAATTTTATCTCGAAAATGTCTAAAACAATGAGAATAAAGTTAAATATAGCATATTAAAATGACACAAATGAGTATTGAAATGCAAAGTATCATTTTTAGCTATTGTTTAAATGCAACTTTAGTTAGTTGAAATTTAACTGATATGTTTCATTTTAATTTTAATTTTATTGTTTTAATATGTTAAAGTTAGCTTTATTCTTGAAATTGTATACAAATATTCGCCAAGATTTCAAACGAGATTGATATAAGAGAAAATAAATACATTGGGTTGCCCATAAGTTACTTAAAAAAAATAAAAAAAAAATAATAAAATAAGTAAATGGTTAATAGTTATACGACTTTTAGATACATAATCCCTTGTTTTATCTTTTAACTTTTATCAAAGACAGTGTCTTCAATTTCAGTTCAACAGACACAATAGCGAATTGTCAGGAAAGAGAAACGAAGAAAATAGGGGACCGTAAGAAATAATGAGGAAAAAGAGACGAAAAGGAGACTACTATACATTGCTTATCTTTGATTTTTCTCGACCACTTACTTACCTACACCACACGTCTACGGTAGTAGTACATATTCACATATAATACCCAACTTTTTTTCTATACATCTATCTATATAAGTTCGCCAGAGTACTTGGATCAGTGACCTCACCAATTTCACTTTCATAACTAAAAAATGGATCCATCCTCTTCATCTTCATCCAATAAGAGAAAAAGGGGTCTGGATTGTTATGATGAACCACGTTATCAAAGGCCCAAGTATGACGTGTTTGTGAATTATGCGCCTGAAGAAATTGGCAATGGCTTCGCAAGCCACCTCAAGGGAGCTCTCGGACGTGAAGGATTTACAATATGCGACCACACCAAGCTCCCCAATGGTCAAGACAAGAGTTCTGAGTTGTTGAAAGCTATCGAGGATTCCGAGATCTATCTTGTTGTATTCTCCCCCAGCTATGCTTCTTCCAAAGAGTGTCTTGATGAGTTTGTCCTAATAATGGAATCCTACCCTAAGTTTAATAAAAGAAAATTTTTTCCTATATTTTTCAATGTCGAACCATCTCATGTAAGAAATCAACAAGGCTCTTTCCTTGAAGCTTTCCAAGGTCACGAGAAGAATGTCGATGCCGAAAGAGTTCAGATATGGAGGCAAGCCCTAAAAGAAGCTGGTGATAAGTCTGGTCTAAACTTGAAAGCAGATTGGTAAACTTCAAACATTATACCAAATTTTGTGGAACAATATTATCACCTTTTAGTTGGCTTAACTTTTATTTTTTTGAAATTAATATAGTAATGATCATGTTGATTTCATGCAAAGGATGTGTTTGGCAACTTATGTACACACATGAGGTCGGTAATGAATCTTTCTTTTGAATTTGGCAGGCCGGACGAAGAGTGGTTCATACAGAAAATTGTAAAGGATGTCAGAAAAATGCAGAATCCGCAACAACTATGTTATGTAGAGCACCCTGTTGGGATAGATTCACGGGCACAGGATATAATTTCAGCATTAAGGTTAAGTGACCCAGCTTTTACCATGGTTGCTGTTCTTGGAATGAGTGGGTCAGGTAAAACGACTATTGCCAAAGCCGTGTATGACAGAATTGCTGCAGATTTCGATGTCAGCTGTTTTATCGAGAATATCCATTGTTTATACACGGGTCAAAATTGGGAGGTTAAACTGCAGCGGGATGCAATTTATCGTCTAATGGCAGGAAAAAATAAGTTTAAAGGTAGTGATGGAGTTGCAAAGCTAATTAAGTTGTTAAGTGGTCAAAAGGTTCTTTTGATACTTGATGATGTTTATGAGTTTAAACAGTTACAAGCATTAAGTATTCATTTGGCCTCATTCCATGATGGAAGTAGAATAATTGTGACGACAAGGAATAAGCTGTCTCTAAGTAACCTACCACACACTCCCTATAACATAAGATTGCTGGACACAATAGAGTCTTTTGAACTTTTCACTAGACTCATTGGAAAAGGCGACCCTATCGACATGAAGTTTGTAGAGGAAATAGTGCAGTGTGCTGGAGGCATTCCCTTGGTTCTTGAGGTCTGGAGTCGCCATTTCACATGTTATGATAGGAATCTCTGGCCAGACATGTTGGAGATGTTAAAAATAATTCCTCATGAAGATACTCAAAAGAAGCTGCAAATAAGCTATGATTCACTTCCTAAAAGAGGCCAGAATTTTTTTCTGGATATCGCATGTTTCTTCCATGGAATGGACAAGGATACAATCGTCAAAGTATTACAAGATAAAGACTTCTTTCCAAATTTTGAAATTCAAAATCTTGTTCATAAATTTCTAGTTAAAATTCATTTTATGGGAGAAGTGATTTTGCATGATGTGATAAAGGAGATGGGAAAAGAGGTGGTCCGCCGAAAAGATGAGGGTGAGCCTGGAAAACGTACTAGATTAATGGGTTATAGGGACGTGGTTCGTGTATTGAGAGATTCTTCGGTAAAGTATCTCCACGTTTATGACTAGTTACTTAATACATATATAATCGTTCACTGAAACTAACTATAACTCTCTCCTCCGTTGTTAATTAACCAGGGAACAGATTCAGTTAGAAGCATTAAGTTGTGTTGTCCCAAGTTCCTGCGAATATGAGTGATGATATATGGATCGATGTGTTTATATTGGTTCGAATAATACTTGCAAACAAATACAGAATTGATAACTTATATTTCTATTTTTCTAACCAATGTAAAGTTACAGATTGTTAAATATTTATATATAGGCTGCGACATGGTCACGAAGAACCATTGCATCTATTCGAGTAAAGGGGTGCGTTCCCTTGGTTCTATTCTGGAATCNCCACATCAAGCTTCCTTTTATTCAAATCAGTCGCATTCTTTTCCACTTTACCACTTCCCTTCATATAATCTCTTTTGAATCTAGCAACATTGGCATGAAGCCTCAATCGGCCCACCCAAATCGTGCATAAGTTGCTTACCAATCACTCCACATTAAAGACATTAATAAATCGAACAAATCCAAAACGCTTACCATCTTTCATTCTTTTTGCAGGGATAAATGAATCGACCACATGCCCATATTGCTTACATGAGTGGAAAAGGTCTTTAGCAGAGACGGACTCCGGAAAATTAGTGATAAAAATCAAAGTCGAAATCTTTGACAGATCATCTTTTTTAGAACGGAAACTACCCATCTTTGGAATGAAGGGAGTTCAAAGATCAAAAAAACGTTTTTGCAATTGAAAAAACCTAGATCGATAAAAACAAGACGAAACCCTTAAAATCGAAAGTTCTACCTATGTTGTACCACTTCTGTTGTCCCGCCTCTGGTGTCCCACCTATGACGTCCCAACCTCTGTTGTCCAGCCTCTGGTGTACCACCTATGACGTCCCAACTCTAGTGTCCCAACTTTGGTATTCCATTCGAATTGAATCAGGTTTAATTGATTTTTTTTTTTGGATTGAAGGGAGATCTAGGAATTGAAATTGATGAGAAAACACTTTTTCGAAACAGGAATCAGCATCTATCTAATGAATTGAACGGTTCCATTATAAATGAAATAAAAAGGGACGGGATCATAATGAGATTTGCATCTCAAAAAGGGGGATATGGCTAAATAGGTAGACGCTACGGACTTAACTGGATTGAGCCTTGGTATGGAAACTTACTAAGTGATAACTTTCAAATTCAGAGAAACCCTGGAATTAAGAAAAATGGGCAATCCTGAGCCAAATCACGTTTTCCGAAAACAAACAAAGGTTCAGAAAGCGAAAAGAAAAAAAAGATAGGTGCAGAGACTCGATGGAAGCTGTTCTAACGAATGGAGTTGATTGTCTTACATTGGTAGAGGAATCCTTCTATCGAAACTTCAGAAAAGATGAAGGATAAACCTGTATACATAATACAGAATTGAAGAAAGAATCAATCAATCAAATATTCATTGATCAAAGATTCACTCCATAATCTGATAGATCTTTTGAAGAACTGATTAATCGGACGAGAATAAAGATAGAGTCCCGTTCTACATGTCAATACTGGCAACAATGAAATTTATAGTAATAGGAAAATCCGTCGATTTCAAAAATCATGAGGGTTCAAGTCCGGGCTACAAATTGATAACTGGTTGTGAATTATGTTTGAAAAAAGTGATGAAAAATGGGTGATGAATGGCGTTTGAACCCGCCGGAATGATAGATGTTTAGCTTTATTAGATGTTTAGCTTTTTTAGAATTAATATAATAGAAGATTACCAGAAGAAAATTAAACAAAACGGTTTTCATCTCCTATTTCTTTTAGACGATCCTCGTATCATGTGTTAACAGAATTGAGTTTATAGTTATTAGAGGACACTATGGTTCTTCGCTGTAGAGGCTAAGAGCCTCTACGCAGTAGAGCTCTCAAATCCAATTTTCCTAGATCAGCTCAAAACGACCCAAAACACATTTAAACTTTAAACCACACTTTAAACCGGACATGATCACAATTATATCATGTAAAACTCGATCATACATTGATTCACACAAATATAAACCCATTTCACTCAATATGGGTGAAGTCAGACCTTCTGCCAAACAATATTTTCTACCCATTTACAACCTTGAATCAAACATGTTCAAACCCATGCCACATACCCAGAATCTTGTTGAAATAATCGCGAATCGATAGTCGGACAATCGACCTTTTTGTAGCTTGTAATCGGTTTAGGTGGGATTACTCGGTGATTAATCGGATTTGCATTTTTGGCAAGTTTTTGGTATTTCTGGCGAGTTTTGAGTATTTCTGATGAAATTTTCCTTAAAAAAAACATCTTGTAATAGATATAAACAACGACTATAAGTGATTAAAACTAGTTTACGACGAGTTTTGGGTATTTCCAGCAAGATTTGCAAGTTTCCGGTAAGTTTGACCACCGTTAACAGTCGTTGACCATTGTTGACCACGGTTGACCGATTTACAAAAATCGGAAATGTTGGAAGCCCAGTAGCGCCTAGGCGGTGATTAATAATTTATTATTATTATTATTTTTTTTATTTTATTTTATTTTATTTTTTATTATTTTTTTTGCAACATTGCCACATACTGAGATTTTTGACTTAAAACAAAACTTTTAAATTCCCAAGTGACTTATTATTTTACAAAGACGCGTGGGTTTAACTCGTTTCCGTAGTATGGTTATCTACCACTACTTGTCACACAAAAATCGGCAAGTACTCCTTTATCACTTCGCTTCTATTTCTTTATCCAAGAGCTTACTAGCACTCATAATCCTACAAAACATTCAACAACAAAAAATGTAAGCTTTACGCAACCAACGATAACAAGTTAACCAGGGGCGTAGCCAGGAATTCTTTTCAGGGGGGGCCAAAAAAATTTAAAAGACACTCGCATGTTAGAAAGGAACACAAAAGATTGCGGAGTATATATATAACTAAGTAAAAAGGTTGCAACATATTTGTTTATTCAACTCTTTAGTTACACACGACACTCGTCCGCATTACCAAAATCATCTAAAAATGAATTTGAACCAAAATTCTTAGACATAGGACTTAATATGGATTGATGGATGGATGAGGGGTTAAGTACATAAACTAATAGAGAGATATCTAGTTTGTAGGTGGATCAAATGTTAATATACAATAATAAATTGGGCTTGGACTACAACACATATATTAGCTATTAAGGCTATGTGGGTGCGCCATGGCCCACCTTATCCCCACATAGCTATGCCCCTGAAGTTAACAAATATATGATTCAATCATCTTTAATCTTAAACATTCCATAGCAAGTCAATGCAACTAGACCATACTAATTCATGTATAGAAAATACTTAACATATCATCACATAACATCAAGTTAGCATCAAACACATCTCAAAGCAAGTTTAACAACTAAGCTACTAACTTATCAACGCCAATCATGACTAAAGCACTAATCCTAACATTTGGTCTAAGCTTGCTAAGCCCTGCTCCTTATTCACTTAACACATTAATAACATGATTCACCACATTGATAAACATCTACATTAACAAATTATAATCGAATTACTTACTCCAAAGATGCCTAATTCTACCTCAAAATTCTATACCAATTCACTTGAATTCCTATACAACAATCACTATCAAAATTTAGCATCTCCTTAATGCATAACAAAATAAAAGGATTTAAAACAACCTATTTATTATACCCAATTTACCTCTTAATATGCATATGATCATTCATCATGATCATATGAAAAACTCCTAAATTATAAATTTACTCGCAGAACATAAAAGTGACTTAACCTTATCAACAATACTTCAACAATTTGTATAAAAACCATTTTTTTTACCCAAAACCCAATTTGAATTATGAAATTACATCAAGAAATAGTCACACTTGTGAGGATTATAGCTAGGGACACGACTCTTGAATTGGAATACATAGCACAAGAAATTGATCACTATATTACTTTCTGTTTTTTCCCTCCTCTTCGTTTTCTACGTCACACACATAAAGGATCCTCTTCCCTCATAAGTTCCACACATTGCTCTTTTTTATGGTCTCTTATGTGTGTGACGTAAGAAATGGTCCCTCAAGTCCTATTGTTTAGGTTTAAGCCACATATAACAATACAAACACCACCTCTAAAATAATCATGACATGCAAAATGACCATAAAAACCATTTAGACGTCCGTGCACTTGATCACATCCTCAAAAGTATCTTTTCTATCCTTTGCAAGCTTGTGAGGGAACCGCACACCATTCCAACCATGACAATATCGATCATTTTGCTCTATTTGATACCCAAAAAAGGAGCTAAGTTGAATTTCGTCACAAATAGTTGTTAAATTGGATATTTGTTTTCAAACACCCTCTTATTATGAGCACCCCATATATGATATAACATTGACCAACATACTGTTTGCCAAATAATGTTTTATTATTTGTTAAAGTTGTTTAGGCCCTTATGATCTAGGATATCTTCAAGAGAGTTAATAATGTAAGGACCTATATTTCACCACTTCGATCTTTTTTTTTTCCCACTTTTTTATTACTCTATGACACCTTAAAATATAATGCTCCACCATTTCATTCTTGTTTCCATAATACGAACATGGTATAGAGTTAAGATCAATACCAAGGTGATTAAGTCAATCGAACTTCGGGACATTTTTTTGTTGTAGACGTCAAATAAAGATACAAACCTTTCTAGAAATTTGTCTTGTTTCATTTCGTCTTTTGTAACACGTTCGGTTGTGGAAGAATTTTATCTTTTGTAAGACGTTCGGTTGGTAAATATATCTATACGTCGACTGTCGACACCTTATTCCTTCCTTCAGATACTTTTTCTATATAAAATTTATACTTTTAAATTTTATTTTTTTTATTATTAGAATATTATAAAGTATTAACCTTAAGTCATTCAAATCATCAAATGATTGAGATTCTCTTATTACAACCCAAAAATCTCAAATTACATTTTCGTATATCAATTACAAAAATCATGATATTTAACAGACTAACAAAAATCTCACAAACTCGGATATCATTTTTCATGTAGTGCTTTAGTAAAGTTGCTATTAAAAATTAGAAAAAAGTCAGATTGATACAATTTAATAGGAAAACAATATATCATATATATAATTCAAACTTGAATTGATCACATCACAATATTAAAATTTGGATTCTGTTACAAAAGTTACTAGCTTTATATGAAACTTTTCTCAAAGACCAATTAGCTCAAAACAAAAATCCTTTCAAGTGTACTAGACGAGTACTCGTATATATCAAAAAGATTTTATAGTAGCATATAGTTGTAATGATAGAAAAGAGTTTACGAGTTATACACAAAAAATTAAAAAAGTTTAAGAATTTAGAAATTAAACACGATTTAAACTGAATGAAAATAATATGTGTTGTGAGTTATAAACGAAAATAATAATAAAAGTTTATGGTTTTTATATGTAGTTTTCTTAAGCTTTTACTTTCAAGAACATGAGATTTTTCTTTATATATATTATAGATATATTTCCCTGAAAATATTTATTTATTTAACTAAACTTTGACCCGCAAGATGCTGAGAATATAAAGTGCAATTAATTAATTAAAATTATATACAAAAGTAGAGAATTATGATTTGCACATGTCAATAGAATTTAATGTGTCCAAAATATTAAGTGAGAGTGATCCTCCAAATATGCCTCAATTTCAGTTTTTTTTATAAGATTATAGTATAGTATTTCATAAAATAAAGTTTATATAATACAGGTTATCATATTAAGTGTTATTAGGTCATTAAAGTAATGTAGATTGCCTTTTAATAAAAGAATGATAACATAAGATAGCAATTTATAATATATATATATAAAAAAAAAGTTCATATGTTATAACATGTTCATTAGTTGTATGGAATTTTTAGCCTTTGCAATCATGATTTTTGAACTTTTAACCGATTAATTCACAAAGTTTGAGTTCACCGTCATTCAAATACAAACTTATCACCGTTGAATAGCTTCTCTATGAATGGGCTCTTACATAATGCAATGACTTCATTGAAATATTATAGATCATGGGAGTACATTATTTGTTCATTCATTTGTTGCCATCAGCTGAACTTGCAAACTGTATTGATGTGGAAGGATGATGGGACTAAATGGCGAGTAATATGCTCTTTGTCTTGCTGCAATATTTTGTTGTACTATTTGCAGTATAAGTCGTACGTTTCGCTGTTTCTAATAAGAACTCGATTTCAATCAATTGAGATAATTTATGTCTAAGGACCCCAAAACCATTGTGTCCCTGTCCATATAACTATATATTCTAAGCATTCACGACGTTTTTGTACTGTTACGACCCTTGCCAATAAGAAGATATAAACAAGAGGGGTGTCGTTTTCGTAAGAATTGATCGATCAATGATCTTCGTCCACAAATCACATAAACATTAAATAAGAAACAATAAAGATCGTACGGTTTTGGTAAATCATTCTATTTGTGAAATGCCATGTGCTGTGCCTTATGAGCAACCTTGCCTAATGAGTCATTTTCGTAATAGCCTAATATCAATCATTTAGACGGTTTAAGCATTTGCGACAAACTGACAAAGTATAAAAATCGTCATTTGTAGAAAGAAGAAGAATTATAAAACAAGATCATTAGAATCAATCAACATTTCCATTTATACACCATTCAAAACACATGTGAATTACAAAGTTAGCCTCATCATCATCCTAAGTACAAAATGTCCAAACTATATATATATGTTTTACTATTTTTTTTTTTCTTTTCTTTTTTTGGGGGGCTTTATGGTGAGGGCTACTCTTCTATCCTATTTTTACACATATTTTTACTCCCCACACTTAAGTGCTAATCTCCCTACAAAATCTTAAAAAATAAGATACAATTAGAAGGTTGAGATGCATCTTCTATGTGTAGGAACTTTCTGTTTTTTGTGATTTAATTCTTTTTTCCATACTTTCGCGATATCTTGTGAAATTTTGATGGCGTCAGCAGATGCACCAGCAAGCCCTCTTCTTGTAAATCCTGAGGCATACAATCCACATTTTCCTTTCCAGCCATTTGGAAATGGGGTCTTTGGGAACCCATTTTTAGCAAAGAATTCAGTCTCCTATAAGTCAAAAAAGTCAAACTTTAATTAGTCAAACTGTAAAAAAGTCAAATCTTTTATATACCAAAAACATATAAAGATTGAAATATATTTCACACCTGAAGCCAGTAAGGAACATTGCTACAATATCCAGTTGCTAGAAGAACTGAGTCAATATCTAGTGTTTCGCCATTGACTAGCTCAACTGAAGTGTGGTTAAATCTTTTGATCCCTCCAACAACATTAATATCTCCTGATCGAATTCTTTCGAGTGCACCAATGTCTAGAACTGGAGTCTTTCCATGATGGTTTTTCAATGTTAATGGACCCAGAGATGGTCTTTGGATTCCATATTTTTGTGTGTCACCAAGAATAAACCATGTTAGGACTAATAGAATCTTGTCAACTAGCCATAATGGTAGCCATTGCATTAGCATCATTGCTAGATCAAATGTAGATTTTCCCATAATTTCACGAGGCAAAACATGCACCTATAATAAAAAATAAATTGATTAGATACTTATACATAATGGGTCATTTTTTTCTTGAAAAAAATAATAATCTATTATATAAAGATAACTTACCGAGCTTCGAACAACCATTGATGGTTTAGCATTGTGGTTTGAGAGGTCTAATGAGAGCTCCATGCCAGAATTCCCACATCCGACAACTAATACTTTCTTTCCTGTGTATTTTTCGCCAGACTTGTAGTCTTTAGCATGGATGACTTCACCAGAGAAGTCTTTTAGTCCATCAATTTCGGGTACTACTCCTTCGGCATTTTCTCCTGATGCAACTACTAGCATTTGGCAAATATACTCTGTTTCAGACTGAGTCGACCCGTTTGTTGAGACAGTAATGACCCTCCAGAGGTGGCAGGCTTCGTCGTATTTAGCAGATTGTACACACTCGTTGAATTGTGGCTTGATGTCGAATTTTTGTGCATAGTTCTCAAGATATGCGATGAATTGTTTTTTTGTTGGGTATTCGGGGTATTCTTCAGGGAAGGCAAGTTTGGGAAGTTGGCAAAATTTTTTCGGGAGGTGAAGTTTTAGGCGGTCATAAGTACGTTTTTGCCATAGTGAAGCAATGCAATCCGATCTTTCGATGACTACAAAAGGAATGCCTTGTTCCTTAAGGCAAGCTGATACAGCTAGCCCTGAGGGTCCGGCCCCTACAATGACAGGGCCGTTAACCCACACACATCTACGACCACAAAAGTCATTTTGATCCGAAAAGCTAAACATTTTCGTATTTTTCTTGGAATACAAGGTAAGGTTTTAGAGGTTTGTTATGGTTCTTGAGTTATCAAAGAATAGTTGTTTTTGTATGTTAGATGATTGTTGTTGGAATGAAATAGGATGTTAAGGTAACATGTATATATAGGGGAGTGGCATATGGGATTGGTAGGGGTCAATTAATGCATCTTTGAAAGGTCATACTCAAATCATAAGCTAAATTTTCTATGGTTTGTTTATGGAATTTTATCATAATAATAGTTAGAATCATTGTATATATTAAACTATTTTGCAATCATATGATCTTATATCATAGTGGTATTAGATTTAATTCAATCTTTTGGAATCTAATTAATTGCTTATTTTATTGGTTCCAATGGGAGTGTATATGGTTATTAGTGAAGGTTTTGGTGAGAGATTAGTGCAAGATTATATTGAAATTACAAAGATATATGTAAAAGGATTAACATGATACTACACTTGGTTCAAGGTATAATGTACTAATAAATTAATACTACAATACTTGAAAACATTGTACTACGTATATAAAAGTCATTTTTTTCATATCTTTTAGGGCAAAATCTTTATTAATGTACTGAACTTGACACGTTTGTGACTTCCGAAAAAAAAACTTTCCTTATATGGGTACTAAACTGCCATTTTTTTTGTCTTTTTGATGTACTTTTTGACATTTTTGCCTTTGGATTTTTAAAATTTTGAGAGGCAAAAACGTCTAAAAGTACATCAAAAAGACCAAAAAATGGCAGTTTAGTACTTATATAAGAAAAGTTTTTTTTTTTTTTTTTTTCAGTACACGAAAGTCACATTTGTGGCAAGTATGATGCATTTTTAAAGATTTAGCCCTATCTTTTATCCTTGTAACTGTATACAAACATACAATGCATTCTTATCATGTACAAATACATGTTTCCATCGATAGTGTTGATTTTTGTAAAACACAATTTGCAATGAACATAAACTTATTTAGGCCACTATCACCTTATTTAGTAAAACAGTATATCATCTTGTTGTGTATATATGAGGTAAATTTTGAGAAGGGTAAACTGTACGTGGGAGCAAATAGAACGAAAGATAGTGATGTGTCATAGTGGCTCTGATAAGTGGGCCCCGGGTACATTTTCTTATGTGGGGGGCCAAAGTCCTACGTGGCAATATGGGGAGTTGCTGACTGGATGCCGACAGTGTGTTCACATGGAGTTGGAGCTACAAGGCTGGGGTGATGGACCATTGATCAGCCAAGTACCTATAGCTCTTTCACCCTCACTTCTCCCATCTGTTTTAATCAATAGTCAAGTGTACCAATAATAATAATTGTAACAAAAACACGGGTTTGATAGTGCATATAGTGTGAGATTGTTTGTGTGTTAAGAAAAGATAGGTACGACTTTCGAAAGTTGAAAAATGTCATAAGTTTTTCAATGTCGATCGATTTATCGATGTTAACTCTTAAGTGTAGGATTTGATATGATCACAGAAGATAAATATCTCGTACTAGTTGTCATAGTTTTAAGTTTTGCAGTAGTCTTGGTGAGTCGAAGATAGTCCACTTCGTGTAGTTTGGATGGTGGTTTGTTTTTAGTTTTTTCATGTAATTCTGTTTATTCGGTTGGGTTCCTTGAGTTTGTTTGATTTTATTTTGCTATACCTTGGATTACTATTGGAAGTCTGTTTATATATTTGAGAAAGATTATTATAACATCTTCCTGTGGTGTAAATTTGTTGATATACGTACTATATCTTCATAACTCCTTTAACAATGGTACGTGATGCATTTCAAAAAACGTGAGCTCAAGTTGACACTCGCAGACAATAAAGAAAATACCATCTACTGATTGGGATCTTGACATCTTGTGATCACAAACATTCAATAATGATTTTAACCTTTCATTTATTGTTTTTATTTCTTTTTTTAACAGTAATACCATATTGAAAAATAGCAAGCAGCTAGAAGATACAAACATTATACATCAAACAAAGACTAAAAAACGCCTAGAAACAACCTAAAAATACACCTTTTACAACCACATCACAACACCTAAAAAGAGATTGAATTTTAGTTATTTAAACGAGGTTTTTTTACACTTATTTTGCAATCAAAGCTAATCTGTAGTTTTGTCATGTTATATTACCGTGCATGCAGCCAAGCTAATAAATTAGGCACACACATAGGGACAAGTTTACTAATGACTTGTTTTATAACTCGTTCATACTAACAAAAAACATCAAATGAATACTTATAGGCTAATTATCATTACATTAAGCTATTAGGCGGGGTGGAATGGGTGAGGTGAAGGAGAGGTGAACCCATGTCGGGCCGAAGAGGTTGGCGAGCGAAGGTGCAAAAAGTGGGGTGTTCGTTGAAGCACTTCATCTAATGAAAACCAAGGAAAAAAAAGTAAGTCTCCACTTTTATTGTTTGTGAGTGTGTGTTGTATATAGTGGGGTATGTTTGTATAAAATGAGTTATATATTTTTACGTGGTTGATTAGGTAGTGACTATCATGGTTGATTAGGTTGATTTTGAAAAAGAATTTGACTCTCTTGATTGGAAATTCTTTGATCACACACCGGAACAAATGGGTTTTAGTCAAAAATGGAGAAAATGGATTTTTGGATGTCTAGACTGGCATTTGGCTCGATCCTTGTTAACGGGTTTCCCTCTGAAGAATTCAAAATCAAAAAGGTTTACACCAAGGTGACCCTTCCTTTCTCTTTAGTATTGCAATTGAGGCTCTTCATGTCGCAATTCAAGAAGNAATCATCGGAACACAAAGCTTTGCTTCAATCCTTGGTTTCCAACAATCCACCTTTCCTTGCACATACTTTGGGCTCCTCATTGGGTTAAATATGAATAAGAGTAACAATTGAAAGCATATCATCGATAAGTTCCACAAAACTCACTTCATGGAAAGCAAGAACTCTCTCTTACGGTGGAAGATTAACCCTCCTTAATTCGGTTCTCGGAACTTTGGGTACTTACTTCTTTTCTCTTTCTAAAGCTCCCAAATGTGTCATAATTAAACTATCTTGAAAAGCTTAGAAGAAATTTCTTTTAGGAAGCTATTTGGATTGTAATAAAATGGCATGGATTGCACGGGATAAGATATGCTCATCTTCAAAAAAAAGGGTAGTCTTGGAGTTGGTAGCCTTCATGCTTCCAATCTTGCTATGTTGGAAAAATGGTGGTGGCGTTTTCACTCGAAAGACAACACCCTATGGAAAAACATCATTATTTCAATTCATGGAGACTATGGAGGTCTTGGTTTGGACAGAAATTCCATTGGGATTTCTTTTAGTCCTTGAAAGTCTATAATCAAACTCCCAAAGTTCTTTTCATGTGCCAACATTAATTTGCATTATGTATTAGAAGAAAGGTGGGGGATGACTCTTCCATTTGATTTTGGAAGGATTTATGCGTTGGTGATTCATGCTTGAAAAATGACTTCCCACGATTAACCTTTTGGAAACCGAGAAAAATTGCACCATTAAAGGTAGGTGTAACTATTTAAATGGGCCTAATAACTTCAGTTGGGAATGCATGGCGTAGATCTCGCATTCTTGGATCAGAGGCTTCCCAATTTAGTGGACTTTTGGAATTAATACAACAATTCGCCTCATCCAACACACCAGACAATTGGATTTCACACTTCATAACTCCAGAATCTATGTAGTATCTGCTATGAGGAAACACATTGAAGAATAACTTCGGGACCAACTACTATTAAGACTAAATGGAATAATACACTACCTATTAAAGTTAATATTTTCGCATGGCATTTGGCATTTGACCGTCTCTGTACAAGATTCAATCTTGACACCTGTGGAATCGACTTAGACTCGGTAAGATGTGCAATATGTGATGATGCAATTGAAACAACTTAGCATTTGTTTGTTGACTGCACCATTTCTAAATTTTTGTGTTCCATGATTACGAAATGGTGGGGGTTCAATGATCATAGGGACCCTATGGATATGGGTAACTTAATCAAATGGGCTGACACGGTAAATTTTTCTAGCCTCCTAAAAGAGTGCTTCGATACCGTTATTCAAACAAAGACGTGAACCATCTGGAACTACAGAAATAAATTTGCTTCGATCCGAAACCCCCTTGAAAGGACACTTTGGTTGATGACATCAAAATTTTATCTCATTCTTGGATTTCTAGTAGAAAGAGGAAAACTAATCCAACATGGATTAATGATCCAAAAATTGCTTGTAGTGTTGTTTTGTAAGTTTCTCTCCTCTAGTTTCTTGCTAGAGAGGCTTGTTAATTAATATATATTATGCTGTAAAAAAAAAAGGTAAAATGTGAAAGTAAGCTGGCGTAGCTAAGATGGAAGTGAAAATTCCTCATTTTTATGTGGTTGATTAGGTAGTGACTATTACGGTTGAAATGTGAAAGTAAGCTGATGTATTAAATGTTAGTATTTCGAGTCGTGATAATCTAAGGTTGCCGGATAAATTCTTGAATCGTGTAAAAGTTCACTTTCCTGATACATATTTTGACCCTATTTGGTGCCTTGGGTTACACGAAATTTGTATAGAGATAAGACAAGAATAAACACTCAAATTCTAGGCACAAGAAAGAGAGCAAAACGTTGAATACTTTGTTGTATTTGTTAGTGATATGAATATATGTTTATCTTCTAAGACCAAATTGTGTTTATATGTATATATAAACTAATGATGGTTATATAAAAAAGTTGTGACTCTTGGTGAAAAGTCACCAACAGTTTTGCAACAGAAAAAACTGTCGCTAACTGCAACCATAACTGTCACTAACCGTAACCATTAAAGACACGTGTGTGGACAATTTTGTGACCACGAAAATTCTGTCACTATATGCCCCTTTGACTTACATTAACAACCTTTACCATTTTCCGTACCTGAAATCAAGTTAATTAGTTTATACAAGTGTGCACTCCGCACCTCCGAATTCGTAATATAACTTAACTTGAAATCCGTTTGGTCTCCGGTAAATCACCACTACACATAAAATGATTGATAACACTAAAATCACCAACATTAAATAGTTGATATGCCAGTCAAAATGGAATTGAAAAGTAGAGGGTCATTACACCTAGCCTTAACTCGATATACATTGTCCTCAAAGATAATTAACAATCAGTTAATTAATCATATTTCATGCATAACACCGTCACCTTTTTAGACTTGTGATTTTATTCACTAGGTATCGCCGCTATGCACAACGAACAATGATTAAAAGTTACTTAATTACAATAAACAAGTCCCTTTAAGGGTCCTTTTCAGTAGCTTCATGGAAGACTTATAATGGATGAGCTTGCACTACACATATTAAAGAATCACTAAAATACACGTAGCAACTGTTGTGAACTCATAGTTCGTTTGTTTTTTAATTGCTAATGATGGTTAACTAAAGTAATAAAGTACGAGAAAGACTATATTTAGGGTTTTCAAGAACTTTCTAGGGCTCTTACTTGTATGCAATTAGCTAGTCCTATTATATCTTTTTAATTAATTGATAAAGTGTTTTTCAAGCTCAATCTTTTTGAGTTGGATGAATGATGTGTGAAGAAAGAGGGGAAGCATGTGAATGCAAACTTATTTCCCCAAAAATTCTCTCCTTTCCATGAAAAGGTTTGGAACTACGGGGTTTGGCCTTTTCTAGGGTTTAGATATATAATATTAATTATAAATACATTACTAACGTGGAACATTCGAAGACGTTAGAAAAGCTTAACAACAAAGATTGACAATCAGCCAAGAAACAGGTGCGGACGCGTTTCCAATGTGTTAGTGATCAACCACATGCATGGGTTTATCTCTAAATCGTAATATAAATTTTCGTCAAAATACTTTTCGTGAAATCAACATGTTAATTAACTATAAGTCCTGTAAGAGTCCGCCAATGTCTAGAACTAATCTAGTTAGTCATTTTAAGCGTAGCGTATTAATTAAGTATAGCGAACAAAATTAAGTATAGCGAACAAAATGATCATACAGAAAAGCCAGGCACAAGAACGCGAATTGAAGCATCTAAACATTTTACTACCAAGAAATCTGTTATATATGAACTGAATGAAAATATCTTATGCTCAAAATATAAGCTAATTAGCATCCTAGATAGACATAATGCCCTTCTTACATTAGGTTTTAATCACTGCATACCATTCTTGAGCTCACTAACATAGCCGGTAGACAAAAAACGCTATTCTAGCTAATTTCATTCGGTTGCCATCAACGATTCCATCAGCACACTACACCAAAACAAAGGTTTGGGGACGCCCAAAATATTTGGGTCAACTATGTCGTCCCAATATTGACGAAGGGTCCCACGTTTTTTCAACAAAAAGAGCAGTTAACAAAGAGCTTTTGGCCCCACACAGTTAAAATAAATACATCCCGTCAGTGTTTTTGTTACCCGCCAAACACTTCGTCCCAAACTGTAAACATATGTTTT
>LBNU01014107.1:12431-23117 GCA_014162995.1 Artemisia annua | reverse complement strand
TTTTTTAATATTTAGAAACTTTATAAATCAGTTTTTATTTTACAAAACAATTTTAAAACTTTTTAAATAACCTTTGGGACGATAATGTCGTCCATATTTTTAATAATATTTAAAGTAACATTTATAATCCAATAATCTATCTAAAAATAATTATATATAAATTAATTTTAAAAAATTATTTAATTTAAATACTTTTATTTAATATATAATTAAAATTAAATAGTTTAAATTTATAAATAAATACTTTAATTTAAAATTAAATACATTTATTAAATTAAAAATATATATTTAATTTAAATACTTTTATTTAATATATAACTAAAATTAAATAGTTTATATTTATAATTAAATACATGTATAAAATTAAAAAAATATATATTTAATTTAAATACTTTTATTTAATATATAATTTAAAATTAAATACATTTAATATATAATTTAAAATTAAATATATTATGTTAAACGAATGAGTCAAGATGTTATTATGGATATACATAATATATTAAACGAATGAGTCGATATGTTATAGTTATACATAACATGATAAACGGATAAGTCGAGGTGTTATGGATATACATCCCATGTTAAACGGGGGAGTCAAGATGTTAAGGATATATATAATATGTTAAACGAATGAGTCGAGATGTTATGGTTATACATGAGATGTTAAACGAATGAGTCGAGATGCTATAGATATACATAACATGTAGTTTAATGCATTTGTCATGTCCTGAGTCGAATAATGTAACTTTTCGATATATCATTGTAATTTAATGCATTTGTCATGTCCTGTTTATAGGAATCGGTTACATTGTTATGGATATAAATCCTAAATCCTTACAGTTGTCTACTAAAGCCATTTTACCACTCTCAAAACATTCCCAATGCTTCCCATCAAACACTTCCCGCCAAAACTTCCCACCAAACACTTCCCGTCAAAACGCTTCCCGCCAAAATTTCCCACCAAAATATTGGCGCCAAAACTTCCCACCAAAAGCTAGCAGATCTGCTCTATCCTCACAAACACGTCATATACACTCTTATCCTCAAAACCACTCAACCTCACAACCTCTTATCTTCATACCAATTTCAAAACCTGAGATGCAGCGATATAATCCTTTCCTGTGTTCTTGTGGAACTTGAAATATAAAACTAAGAAAATCACATCAAAAACATATATTTTGATGGGAATATTATGCATGTCCTCTTTCGAAGGTGAACAATCATACATTTATTATTTATGTAACTATACAAACAATCATATAATTTCATTTTTTATGTAACAGCCAAGAGAAAAAGATCATGGATGTGGATATTTTATGTGGAAGAGTGAATTTGATGACCGGTTACGAGTAATCTCTTTTGCTTCAACATCTCACGGTTCTTGATCTGCACCAACAGAGTGCTCAAACTGTCATGAGAAAGATCTTAGGATAAACATGCTGGAAGTACAAAAATAGGTGCTAGAGACAAGAGAAAGGATTCTGGAGGCGAGACTTGAAATGGCAAAGAATCCTGACGACTCGACAATGCATGTCAGTCGGATGCAATACTCCGTGACCTGTTAGGTGACATGGAAAATCTTCGTATGTAGTGTTGTTGTTGTTGTTGTTGTTGTTTGTTGTGTTATTGTTGTTGTTTAATAAAATGTTGTTGTTGTTGTGAAAACTTCGTATGTTGTTTGTTGAGTTAACCAGATTATGGTGTCCAAACACCCCTTTAAACACCCCTTTAAACAACAGGAACAATATCACAATTAACAAAACGAAGGCAAACCTTTTATTTAAAACACGCAAGAGTTCTCAACCACATACATTTCATACAGACTAAAAAGAAACAACTCGACAAGCAAACGAAACAACTCTCCAAACTCCCTTTCCCGACCCTAATAATTCTTTTAACAATTTTTATCGTCCTTCCTTTCCTGACTCTACTACATGCCCGGGTTCTAGTTCAAATTATGCAATGCCGCCACCCGACGTCCTTAACAAATACTTCTTACAAAATAATCCTCGTTTGAGCCGCATTTCCGATAATAATGATGATAGTAATGATAGTAGTAGTGAGGAGGAGGAGGCGGGGGCGGAGGCGGAGTCGGACGAGGAGTAGGCGTAGGGATGTAAGATTTTACTATTTGACTATTTGTGTTAACTTTATGACTTGTTAGTAACTTTGAACATGCTAATTAGTAACTTTGTGACTTGTTAGTTTAATTTGTTTCGTATTTGTCGAATGGTATCGTGGATTTGTGGAATGGTATTGTATAGTTTAGTAATTTGGTATTGTATCATATTGTGGAATTGGTATTGCGGATTGTGGTTGATTATAGGTTATAATATGCAGGTTTTGGTAGATTTTTTCCCAAAAAAAATCCGGAAAAAATCTGAAAAATATGCAGGTCTGTTGCATTTTTTTTGCACCAGGAAAGGACGACAATGTCGTCCCTAAAATACACTAAAACTGTCGTCCCATTTTGCTGTTGACTGCCACATGGTCTCGTCCCAAACGGATTAATAATAAATAAACCAACACATTTTGGGACGATAATATCGTCCCTTTTTATTTTTAAATGTAGTCATGTTTTGTTTTTTAAAAAACAATTTCTTATTTAGTTAACAATAGTAATGAAAGTAAAAAACAATAATAATACATTTGGGACGATAATCTCGTCCCTTTGTGCATATACAGTGTTGTCCCGTATCCTTTTTTAGTCTTGACTTGTTCGTGGGTCCCAGCAACATATCGTCTCAAATTTGCAAAAACTATGTCGTCCAAAATTTTTTTGTGACAACCAGAACGAGACTACCAATACGGGACGAGATGTCGTGCCATTTTTCTTTTGAGACGAGACGCTTTGGAGATTTGGGACGAGAATATCGTCCCAAAGTGCATGTTTTTTTGTAGTGCGGCCTACATTATAATTTTTCTTATAGTCGTCAAGTCATAAAAATCTTAGTGAAAAGAACAAAAAAAAGTGTGTGATACTCATAGTCTCATACTATATATCGAATGCGCAATATACTAATTAATGATCACCATTGTTATTATGATGTGTTTAGATGAGGCAAGGAAACTTCCTAGTATAACAACCAAAGAAAATTGTACAACAAACCCAACAAAGATAGAATGCCTGTTTTATACAGTATATATATAGTTTAAGGAGTTCCTTTTTAGGGTATCAAATAATATTAAGATAGTTTCTTTTTTGGGTATACCAGCCTAGCATACTTTACAGCAAGAGATTAATATGTTTTTAGTATGAAAGGCTATGAGTCTAATCAGTAGTAGTTGGTGCTGTGAAATAAAGTGTAGTTTTGGACGAATATACTTTTCAGAAAGTAATTAATATTATCTATATATATAGATTAAATTAATATTCAAAAATCGTTCTAATTATTCGAAAAAAGTGGTATAAGATTTATATATTATATTCAATGTTCCATGATCACGCGTAATCAAAAAAGTTAGCAGGCATGTTGTATTAAATTTATAAATTATATGCACACTACATTTATACAACACCTTTGTGTATATGTAACCGCTTACTGAGTGCTAGGTGTAGATGGTACCCAAAACTGTTATTAGTATGTTACTTCAGTATCCAACCAATAACAATAACTAATACACGTTTCTCAACCAATAATTGTTATTGGTGCATGTGAGTCAGATAACACACCATTAAATTAAAAAAAAAAAAAAAAAAAAAAAAAAAAAAAAAAAAAAACGCTCGCCATGTAACAATGGCGCCACTGTTGGTGCCCAGAAAATACCAATAACACATTATCGGTGCATTACACCGTGTACTCTTACAATTTATACTATTGAAGGCAATACATGTATAATCTTGTTCAAAGTCACAAACTGGTTAAACACATGATGTCCTTACAAAAAATATACAATTGAAACATTTTTAGGTACACGTATGAGCCGGTAAAAAAAGATAAAACTACTCTAGTTAATCACGTACGTCTAAGTCAAAATCTCGCCCTTTCAAATTAACTTGAACATGAAAAAAAGCCTCATCCTTTTATTTGATGTATTCATTATATGTGTGTCATTGATAGGCTAAGATTCGCTTTTGGAAAGATACGTGGATAAGAGATGGACCTCTATATTTTCGCTATAACAGATTATTTCGTCTGACAGTAATGCAGACTGTCTATTAGAGATTGGATTTCAAATGGCAATTGGGAGTGGCATTGGTATTGGAGAAGAGAAATCTGGGTTGGTCGCCACTTTGAAGCTTTGAACATGCTGCTTTCCGAGCTCGCAATTGTCGAATTAGGCTCAAGTATGGATGCGCATCAGTGGTGTATATCCAATGATGGAGAGTTTTCTGTGGGATCAACTGGAAAACATATTGACAATATTCTACTTCCTTCAATGTCTTTCGTTACAAGATGGAATAAATCTTTGCCTAGGAAGGTAAATATTTTTATTTGACGTTTTCCCTTGGATCGGCTTCCCCATCGGTTAAATCTGTCTCTACGGGGGTTGGAATTCGATTATTTCTACAGTCTGCAGTTTGAGCGGTGAATCTTTGGATCATCTCTTCGTTTCTTGTACAACGGCCGCAAGTATCTGGCGTAAAATTTCATTTGGACTGATGTTTCATTACCGGTTTTTAGTTCCAACAGGGTATGGATCGAGTGAATTGATAATTGGAGATTCTCTTCTTCAAGAAAATCTCGTTTGTATGTTATTATTGCTACTACTCTTTGGTTTATATGGCGATTTCGAAATAGTATTGCTTTTAGCTCTCAGTTCATGAGGGGAAACGATATTTTCGATAACATTCGTTTAGTCTCTTTTTCTTGGTTAAAGTCTAGTGGTGATAAATCATGTGATTGGTTAGATTGGCTTAGACTTCCTTTGTAATTTCTCTAACTTATTGCTCGAGTTTTCTTTGGCCGTTAAAAAAAACAAAATTGATAGGCTAATATACAAGATAAATGATCCAAATACACTCGTACGTATACAACTATACTAGCAGGGTACCCGCGCGTTGCAGCGGCGGGTACCCTAAAATAAAATTTTTCGATGAATAATTTATTTTAGTTTATTATGTTCGTTTTGAAAATAAATTTATGGATATCAAGAATTTCGTATAGCCCATGCCCGTTCCGGCTCGAACCCGTTGGCCCGTGCCTGTTCGGGCTCGAGCCCGTTTGGTCCGCGCCCGTTCGGGCTCAAGCCCATTTGGCCCGTTCCCAGTTCGGGCTTGAATATTTGTATAATGCGCTTTATTATTTGTAGTAGTGAAATTTAATGCAGGAATTGTGTTTAATTTGGTTGTACAATATGCTTGATAATTTGTATTTCTTATGTAACGGGTGTTTTAATAACTGTATTAATTGTATTTATTGACCAGTTAAATAATTGACTACGTTAAATAGCATTAATGTGGTGTTTTGTTGTACACTATGCTTCTTGTCTTGTACGTCTGAAAATTATGTGCATTAAAGTGTTGTACACTATGTTTCTTTTCTTGTAAGTAGTAGTCATTATAGTCATTAATAACATTGGCCACTTTAATAGCATTAATGTTGTAAGTCTGAAAATTACATCATGCTTATTTTGTTGTACATTATGTTTATTTTGTTGTAAATCTGAAAATTGGTTGCAGCTATTGTACATTGTGCTTAAATGGTTGTAATTTTTGGTGAAGGGGTGTTTTTAATAGCATTAATGTTTGATAGAATTTTGGTCTTAAAATGACATCACGCTTTATTTTGTTGTACAATATGCTTACTTTGTTGTAATTCTGAAAATTGGGTGCATTAAAGTGTTGTAAATCATGCTTAATTTCTTGTAAGTTTTAAAATTTTGGAGAGAGAGTCATTCATGCATTATATGTAGTATAGATAGTTCGCAAGTACAAGTGTGGATTATAAAACTGTTAATACAACTTTAGCTAACTAAAGGCATTCAAACTAAAAGCCGTAATAATATCTATATTTCTGGATAATGATAATAATGATGTAAAAGTAGTAATTATTTAGAATAGTTGGTAAAATACACATTAATTTTTTCAACTTGTTTTATTTAGATTATCTACTGATTTGATTTTCTTAGAAAAAGTTTCATATATACTGTATTTCTTTAAACTCATTTGACGTCACTTTTAGTCCGATCCCACAATCGATTCGGAGGCCCATGTCTTGACCATCAACCGATCATGCTTCGTTCTACCTTCATATGCCACTATTGTTCTGGTTTATACTTAAAAATAACCAATTTAGGTGACTGAAATAATTAAAGTTGCAATATAGTGACAAAGTTAACTAATGCACATTTAAAACAGTGAAAATTAAAGGAAAACACATATAGCTAATAGCTTGTGTATAGATGCATTATATGTATCCAAGATATATATATAAGATTCTAAGTTTTAATGTTTTATACAAATTAGTTTTCATCGTTCATATACAAAATTAATGCAAAATACACGTCTTTACTACTAGTTATTCTATTGCATAATAAGCACTGATAATTACAATATCGTCCTTATGGAATTTCTTTAAGAAACATACTTGTCCTCTTATATAAGTTCCATTGATCTTTTTAATGGAGTATCATTATCTCTTTGGTCAGCAAGAAATTTTCCAATCCGGCAAAGCATACTAAGTAGTATTTTTCTTTTTCAACTTCTGCTAGAAACATGTTCAGCCTTCTAATGAGTGTTGATTGGCACACTCTTACTTTTGATCAGCACACTTCAATGTACAATCTAATACACGCCAGAGATGCCAAGTAATGTTTTATGAATCGAAACAATGCATATCCATGAATCAACATATAATGTTTTATGAATCGAAACAATGCATATCCATTAATCAACATATATTGATTCTGGAGGTGGCGGATCTAAATATATATCGATCCAATGATATGCACTTTATTTGAAAAATATTAAGTATGCACTTAGTGTTAAACTCTTAACAAATTATAAAAGGGCTAATACCAAAAAAACGCATTATACTTGTCAAAAATAGTACTTTTGTGTATCGAACTTTTTTTTTTTCCTCATTAGTGTATTAAACTTGCATTTTTTGTCTCTTTTACGCATTTTCGTACAATTTTATGACATTTTTGCCCCTGGATTTTCAAAGATTTGAGGGGCAAAATCGTCCCAAAGTGCGTAAAAGTGGTCAAAAATTTGAAGTTTAGTACACTAATGAGGAAAAAAAAAAGTTCGATACACAAAAGTACTATTTTTGACAAGTATAATGCGTTTTTTTGGTATTAGCCCATTATAAAAACAATAAAATAAAAAAGTTACACTAGGGAGGGTGTTTAAAATGTATGCATATGCGTATCTTCTGCCACAAGTATGTCCGTCTATTGCAATATAGTCAATAGATTCTTTTCATTTTTCTTGTGGTAGATTTTAGCAGACGAGCTATTATAGTGTGTATTTATAATTTATAACAAATGACGTGACAAAAGTTGTTATTCGGATCGATTTAAAGCTATTTTTGTTTTTTTTATTACTTTACGGGTCTCATACAACTATAATAGTAAGGTATCTTATTCGTTACTGCATTATGGTTATTTGATGAGATATTTAATTACTTGTCTATTTGCATAGTTAGTAAATACATTCATGAAGTTAAAGATGTTTGAATGATTTAATGACGATTGAACATGTAGTTGTTGAATGTTTTTATCTTAACGGCAAATGAGATGAAGCTAGCAAGATGCTAGAGAGATTATAATACAAAGAGTTTATACAAGAAGATTAATTAGGATCATTGATCCATATAAGCCAATCTGGTTTAAGTTTCTTATTCCTATATATGAAGGATCCAAGCATTAAAGAATATATATACGAGGAAGAAAAGATATCGGATGTAACTCTATTATTCCTTGCATCATAGGTGTTTTCACATCTTCTACAATCGAGTCTTTCTCAGGCGGCTTAGGGTCAAAACAAACACGGTTCCAGTGTAATCAAATGATCCAAGTAGATAAGCTAGTAATGGCTGAACCACAAGTCCACAACGTCAAAGTAAGTTCCTGTCGTGTTGTTTATATTCACCGTATCACTCCAAGAGAGCAAGGATTGTAAGTCGTGCGGATGAGTCTCGAGCTTCCACCATCCTCTTCTCTTTTCTCTGAAGTAGCAATCCGACAATCGATGATAAGGTGTAGTGATGTTTCAATATCTTCAACACACACGGGGCATTTAGTAGAGTGAAGATCAATTCTTCGATTATCTAAGTTGTAAGGAGTTGGAAGACGATCAAGATAAGAAAGTCGCCACGTATGAACATTAATATTGATAGGGAGGCTATTGTTGAATGTAAATTGTATAAACATGTTTCACAAAATTAGTTATAACGTATTTAAGAGAGTTTAAAAGGCTATTTTTTCTTACAGTATCGATGAAAGTTTATTTCTTCTTGCTCATAAAAATAGTTTATTTCTGCTATTTTGAATGTTAACCAAACATGCATACACATTTATTGTGATTGTACAGTTCCTCTACGTATGTTGTTTCTTCAATTTTAATCGATACTAAGATGCCTTATTAATTAGTTAGACATATTTATATCTTCAAAAAATATCAACTTTAAACGTAACTAGATGCATATTTTTAGAAGAACTATAAAGAAGATATTGAAAAAAAAACTAAAAAAATAAAAATAAATAACTCATCGGTTTATAGTTTCAGTATATATGTTTGTTTATCATATTACTTAGTAAATACTAAATAAACATGTAATCATTGGAGATGAAAACTATTAACTATATCTATATTTTCTCATTAAATGTGGTGAAAAATACAAGTGGCTGGTGCACAATGCTTTGAAAATGTGTAACTAAAATAAACCCTTAGCTTACGGTAAACCAAGCCACGTATATCAAGTGTATGCCATAGTAGCATAACATGGCAACATGGGAGCTTTTGAAGGAATATAAACCTCCTCAAAAACTAAATTAGTTCATAAGCAAGATCTCAAAAAGAAATCTAGAATTCAAAGGTTAGAAAGATTTACAAAGATTCTTGTATTTAATACCCGTTTATTCCTTAGTTTAGTTAACAATATTTTCACGTATATAATGTCTACAATTTAACGTATATACAAAGGATCCTGTGACAAATTCCTCAAAAGCATTATGTGTTAGAAATAGTTTCAATTTCCAAGAAACGTAAATGCTATAACACGAGTTTAAGAGTTTGCTAAGATTCAATAAAATATTGAAATAGATATGATGTTGAAGTGAGATGGTCGACGTCAGACAAACGCCCCACCGAGTGCAAATAAATTTAATGGATTCAAGCGACAGGAATTATGAAATAGTTACATAAACAAGTATTACAAGGAAACTCAATTTTAGCGTATAGATATAACGAGTGAAGTTTGCATAAAGCAAGCAAAGCTAATTTATAGAATTTTGCTAATGCGTACTATTTAAAAATTTTAGTTAAATATACGGACATACAATTTGAAAATGTTTAATGTTTATACATTTCTTTTTACATAATCGACACATGTATTTTATAAATATTTAACTTGCTAGATACTTTTGACCAAATAGAAGCTAATTTTGACATTTATAATATTAGCTAATAAAAGTTTCGATTTTAAAATTGAACTCACTTATATTAGTTTTATAGTTTTGACATTTATTAATATTAGCTAATAAAAGTTTTGATTTTAAAATTGAACTCTCTTATATTAGTTAATAAAAGAATGCATTATCATAAAACATTTTTCGATTATTATATAAGGGTTTTTCTAACCTGCGCCCTAAGGGCACAAGTTAAACACATCAAAAAATACATAAAAGTACTGAGTGACTCACACATAAATACATAAAAATGTACTTTTATATGAATTCCCATCTCCTTTTTCGTGAGTCCCATAGTACTTTTGATGTGGTTAACTTGTGCCCTATAGAGCACAAGTTAGAAAAACTCATTAAATAAAAGATTAAATAAATATTCTTGTTTAGTAACTTCTAAAAAGCTTGGCAGAACTATTATATAAAAAAGGGCAAAATACCTATTAATGTATTATACTTGCCACAAATGTTACCTTTATGTGCTGAACAAATTTTTTTCTTTATACGGGTACTGAACTTTTATTTTTTAGTATTTTTTATATACTTTATGACATTTTTGCTCTTGGATTTTTAATAATTTGATGGGCAAAAACGTCACAAAGTATATCAAAAAGACCAAAAAATGAAAGTTTAGTACCCATATAATGAAAAAAATTTGTTCAGTACAGTACCCATATAATGAAAAAAATTTGTTCAGTACACGGAAGTAACATTTGTGGCAAGTATGATGCATTTTGAAGGAATTTGCCCAATAAGAAAATCATCGGATTGTGCCTTATTACTAATTCTGTTACTAATATATACAATTATCAACCCACTTTTAGTATTCATAAAAAAATTATTAAAATCACCACTAATGTTTAACAAATAGTTATAAAGATGATACTTTAAAAAAAAAAAAAAAAAAGCCATGTGTTCTAATCTCTTCACACCCAATTTTCTTCTTTAGCTTTTTATTTTTTTTTATTCTCTCTCTCTCTCTCTCTCTCTCTCTCTAAGTTTTTTCTTTTACTTTTCTTAATAAGTATATTGTTTTATTGATATATAGATAAATAAACAATAATTATCAATTTCTTTTACATAATTAGCAAATGATAAAAAAAAAAAAAAAAA
>LBNU01014105.1:0-22854 GCA_014162995.1 Artemisia annua | reverse complement strand
ATAAAAACATAATCATCTATCTTTCTACATCATCATATGATCATATCTTGATCATATGATGATTTCCCACTTTCCTCTTAATCCAAAGCTTCAATAACAACAAGAACATAGAGACTTACTTGTGATGATCATAACTAAGGGAAACTATAAACATCAAGACTTGATCATCTTCTTCATCTTAGATCATCACCCAACTTTCCCTCTCTTATCTTCTCTCTAAAAGATCCGGCCTTCTCACTCTCTCTCAATAATGAGAGAAATGTCTAGAATAAACTAGATATACTAGTTAGGTGGTGACTTTGGGCAATTGGCAAGAATGGCCCCTCAAGTCTCTTTCCTTCTATTTAAACCACAACTAACTTTATAACATATATAACACTTGGCAACCTAGGCCCCTTTTGTTATGCATTATATTTATATAACTACATTAGTTATACTTTGACTATAAATTGACTATCGGGTTGACTAAAACCTTACATTTATTGATTAGGCAATCCCATAAGGCCTTTATCCATTTCATCTAGGGTGGGGTCCCAACACCCGGGAAACGGGTCTAATAGTCCCATAATTCAAAATCAAAGGGTCATAATGAGAGTTTAAATCAAAGATCCATTTAGTAGGTTCCCATCATTTGTTTAGAAAAGTTCATAATACAAGCGCATTTAGAAGATTAGTCTTGAGTAAAGTTATAAAATAATTTCTCCTTTAAATGTTTCCATGTCATAACTTTAAGAAAAGAGATTTCACCTCCCGTTATAATATCCCAAGGGTATCCAAGTCCCACCAAGGTTCAAGGTTAAGGTCACAAGGGTATCATGACAAGGTTATTTCAAGGTTCAAGCATCATAGTGTAAGTTTCAAGCAAGGTTCAGTTTAAAAAGGGTCATAGCAAGATTCAATAATCAAGGGAATATAGCAAGGTTCAAGATATCCAAGAAAGAGGAAAGACAAGAGTGTACGAGAAACCTGTAGATAGGTCAGAATATTTGTACCTTAGTCCAAATGCACAAGCAAGATTAATAAATAACGAGAGAAAAGAATCACTCCAGCTTCACCGAACCTAGAAGAGAAGGGACACGAATCAAGAAGAGTCTGGTTCGCGTAAGTTACCTCTTTTAGTTATCTTTCCATTTTTAGCAGCTTTCCAAAAATAGTAACTTTCTATTTTAGATAACTTTCCATATTTAGTAACTTCCCAATTTAAGTAGTTTGAGCATTTTAGAAGACTTTCTATTTTTAGTTAGTTTCCTTATTTAGAAGGTTTCCATAAATAGCAAGTTTCCATAAATAGCAGGTTTCCATAATTAGCAGATTTCCCTATTGGGCAAGTTTCCGAATGTTAACATATTCTTTTAGGTTGGTATTATCATATTATCAAGTTCTCATGTTCATAAGTATCAAGAATCCTGTTTTGGAAAGGTTTTGTGAAATTAGGGTTTCATAGAATCACCGAACATGTTTTAGGTTTAAAAGCGTCAATTTCACAAGTTATGGAGTCACATATGATCACATACTCATATAATACATCAACTTAAGTCAAGAAAGTCAAATAAGCCAATATTACACTTCGCACCCTCAAGTTTACCAAGTTTCCATTTAAATCCCTTAATTATCTCATTTACATATTTAAGCCCTTAATCACAATAATAATCACATAAGCCACATAGTTATACAAGATGACATAAACAACCCCTCAAGATTAATTTAAGTCGACACATGCATCGTCTATCATATTTACATATTTAGTCCTTCTAGTTACCATATTTATAATTTAATCCTTCTAGTTATCAAGTTAACACATAAACCACATAGTTAGTCCAATAATCAAATAAGCCCACCAAGTATCACAAAATCACAATTTTAGTCCTCATATCATAATTATACGGATTTACAATAATTACACAATTTGTCCTTTAATTTCAATAATTTGTAAAACAACCCCTTTAATTACAATACTTACCAATAACATTTCAATTAATCAAATTAGCACATTTCAACCAGTATTCAATAATTACAAATCATTCCCCAAAGTTTCATAAATTAATATATAGCCCTTGTATTTATAATAATTCCATTCGACATGCAAATAATTCACAAACCCTAATCAAAATTTTTCCCAATCATCAAACCATCATGAATCAATCATTATCTCAGTAATAGGCATAGAAAAATTCATAAAAGCCATAACCATAGTTTATACGCACCATATCAATTTTATACAAATCGCATGAACATAAAACAATTCAAAAACAAATCATATAAAGCTTCAAACAATTATATCTGTATTTTATACATGTTAAAAACATCAATATACATAGCACAAAAATATATTCAAGTCACCAAAAATTCCCATTAACCGATTATACATTTTACACAAAAATAGGGTTTTCGGTTAAAACAATTTCGTATGATCCATATATGATGCATGGGTCGATTTTAGAATTTTATATAGATGATATGTGATATTTAGAGTGATAGAAAAATACCAGAAAATTATGGGAAAGAAAGGATTGAGAAATTCGATTTTTGAACAATCGGCTGCAAAACACTCGACCAAATAAATCTCCAAGCTTCACACGATCAACCACGACCCAAAGAAATATTTTTCCACGTTCTTAAGCTTTGAAAAAAAACCCCAGAAAAATATCCAAGAGCCTTAGAAAAATTCGTACACCTCTATTTTTGTTTTGGGGAGTTATTTTAGGGTTTTTGGAAATAGTAAAATAGGAGTTATGATTTTGCCAAGTAAATAGATGGGATTAGGGGAGTTAATTTCGGCCAAATTATGATTCCAACCATTTCCATATTTATCTTTGATCTTATCATGAATATTAGGCCTTTTATATAATTAAAATGTACAAATTAAAGTTTATTCAGCCCATTTAAAATAAAATAAAAGTGAAAAGTATTTTTGTGCGATTTAGAATATTATAATGTACCTATAAAAAATATCATATGTCATATGTTGCATATTTCTAAGCGTTTGTGATTTATTTTGTGTTTATTTAAGTGTTTTATTAAAATTTTAACAATAGGGGCATTTTGGTAATTTTAACATATTATGGAATTGTGGGTTTTACAACAAGTGTTTTATGTGTTATGTGAACTTCTTTGTGATTTTATTTTCTTAATTGAATATATTAGATGATTGTTGCTATTTGAAATTTAGCTAATTGTATATCTAAGCATATGTGCCCTGTTAGTTTATAGCTAGCTTTCCGGTGTATACTTAACTAGATCTTATGCTAGATTTCTTGCGTTAGGATTGTTATATTATGCTTGCATTGCATATAGGTATAGATGGCTTAATCTTACTCAAACATCTTGTAAATGAGTTAAATCTAGTGTTAGAACCTAAGTTTTCAACGTTTAAGTCAAGTCTCGGTTATTTCTACATTTGTAATAGGTTGATAGTTTATTTAAGTTATTTAAGAGAGTCATGTAAACATGATAAGAGTCCAAACATGTCCAATGGGCTCCAAGCCCATTCGTCTAGTAAAGGAAGGAGAGAGGGAGTGTTGCCCTAGCACCTCTCCTATAAATAGGACCTCATGTATCCATTCTCTCTTGTTGGTTATTTCAATAACATAAGGAAACTCTTGCACTTTTATTCTTCATATTTGATCTAATCAACCAAACTCTATTTCTCATCTCATTTCTATCAAATCTATACTTGTGTTTACAATATGGTGACCTAACAAGTGGTATCAATCGCCAAATAGAGGGTGTTATTTTTGTTTTTGTTCTTAACGACCCAAAAACCATTTTTTTACTCGTTATTTTTGTTAAAAGCTTGCTACTTTCTTGTTTGTTTCGTGTTTTTATCACATCTTTTACATCAAAACTTGTGTTACAAACTCAAACAACCAATAAAGTTTCAAATTTTTTACAAAAATTTGGATTCGTACACTTTGTACCATTTTTCGAAATTTTTCAAATTGTTGAAAAGTGGTTCAAGTTTGCAACTTTCTTTAAGATTTCATCATTTTAAAGCTAGTTGTACAAGAATCTTGGAATAAAAACGTGTTTTTGGATTGCTTTTATCAAAAACAAAAATCTGCCAAAAATAGTACTTTTTTCGAAATCCTTAAACCCTAACTTTCGAGATCTTTGTGGTTTGCTCCTAAGGTGTTTTCGTTGGTTACTCAGTGCTTTTCTCTCTTGTATAAGAAATAAAACACTTCGACTTGTTGGATATTTTCGATATTGTATAATCTCGAAAATTTGTGGAATTTTTTTCGAAAATTTTGAATTTTCGAGATCTTTTCTGGCTTATCGAAATCTTTTGATTTTCGAGATCCTTGGAAAACTTTCGAAATCCTTTCATAATTTTCGAGAACTTTACAAATTCCTGCTACAGTAAAATTTCTCGAAACTTTGCTCAAAATTTCTCGATAAACTATTTTTTCGAGAACTTTTGGAAATTTTTTCGAAATCTTTTGCTTTTTTCGAAATCTTTGGTACTTTGACTGTTCTTCGAGATATTCAACATTTTAAGCTTTGGAAACATACTTGGGATAGTTTTCGAGAATTGGCATAACACTTATACCTTCTACAAGATCTATTTTCACACAAGTATTTCATCATGTCTCAGCCACCGTACTACAAATTTCATCATCAGCAACCCTATCATCAAACACAATTGTTTCGTCAACAACAAAAACAATTTCAACAACAACAACCTCAAATATCCATATAATCAAATGATCTCTTAATAACATGTCATGATGCATCAACATCAACAACTGCCTCATCCTCCACCATTTCCAATGCAACAAATCACTCAACCGTCGAAACAAACTCATTGGTTTGACCAAATGTGTGAAGTAATCACTACTCAACAATCAAGACATGAAGCAGGTTCACTTGACACACCACCTATGCTCACACCCGGTAATTATGTTCAGTGGTTAAGTCGATTCCTAAGATTTCTTGAACTCAAGAAACCACATGGCAAATACATGAGACAAGTTATCAATGAAGGCCCATTTGTAACACCGACTACCCATGTCCCTGGTGATCCTAATGCTAATCCACCCGTACCGGAATCATACAGACCCTATACTGATGCTCAACTTACTGCTGAACAACTACTTCACAAAGAAGCTGATGAATATGCCATGATCTACATTCTTCAAGGCATACCTAATCCAATCTTTCGCAGTGTTGATGCTCAGAAAACTGCTAAGGCAATGTGGGAACATGTTCATCTCCTAATGGAAGGAACTCAGTTGAATCAGGAGGACATGGAGTCAAAACTTTACATGGAATACACACATTTCATGATTGAGCCAATGGAATCACTTGAGTCATACTATCACCGCTTCACTAACATCATTAATGACCTCGATAGACACAACATCATCTTACCAAAGATTGCTGTCAACACGAAGTTCTTAGGATGTCTTGGTCCTGATTGGCAGAAGTATGTGACATTTGTTCGACAAGCCCGAAACCTTCATGAAACACCATATGGTTTGTTGTATGACTATCTGAAACATCATCAACATGAAGTTGACAATGATCGCGCTCTCAGAGGAAACTATTCACAGCCCCCACCTACAAACTCTTTGGCGCTTGTTGCTCAATCACATGTTCCGGCTCCACCATTACAACACAATGTTTATCATCCAGAACAGGCTTATCACAACAACCCATCTCCGTATTCATCTTATGATTCTTCATCGCACCCTCCTGCAAATCAATTTGCATCATATGACAACAATGACACCTTGTCTACACCACTCACTGCTAATGATGACGATGATGATGAGGACTTCAACAGTCTCAACCAAGGAATTGCACTCATTGCCCGGGCTTTCAGCAAATTCTCAAACAAGTCCAACAATCGACTTCGTTCATCTTCAAATACAAGGAATCAAGCTGTCATTCACGATGGTCGCGTTGAGATTCAGAATCGCAACAGTAACAGATTTGGATCGGGTGGTAATATGGGTAACTCTAATTCTGGACAACGGTTTAACAACAATGGAGGATTCAGGAACAATGGTGGTGTCCCTCAGAGAAAGGCAGAGATTGTTGACACAGGGAATACTGAATCAGGGAATACAGTCATCAGTTGCTATAACTGCAATGGAATAGGTCACTTGGCAACAACATGTCCATCACCGAGAACTCAAGGAAGTAAGTATCACAAACAGGCATTACTCCTTGCTCTCAAAGATGAAGCCCGCAGCAACACGAATGCAAATGACAACAGCTTCATGGCTAATGCACATTCTGATGATGACATGGAAGATTTGGAAGCTGCTGTTATGCTGATGGCCAACATGCATGAACTCCACATAAGTGACTCAGGCCCAGTTTATGACACTGATCGTCTTTCTCAGGTGGTGCAAATTGTTCTCTGGATTGTTGATAGCGGATGCTCCCGACACATGACAGGCAATCTTAAACTGTTAAAAAACTTTGTCTCAAAGTTCATTGGTACTGTCAGATTCGGGAATGATCATTTCACTGCAATTATGGGCTATGGGGACTATGTCAGTGGGAATATCGAAATTAGTCGTGTTTACTTATATATATATATGCTACACTAACTATTTGTATAAATATCATATTTGGACGAAAATTTGTTCCAGACTTCATTTCATTTGGATTTAGAAGAATCCATGCATATGATTAAGTAAGGTTGTGCTCAATTTTGTGGTATTTTACTGCTTCTATTTAGTCACTATCATTGTTTATTTACAATTAGGGTACCCTTACAATTATATTAAACTTGTGTTGCTTACATAATTTCTCAACCAATTTCATATAAAGGAAACGGTATACGTGTAACTCCAAATGTTGTATGTCCCATCACTTTCTTAATAGCAATCTAAGTCCTAGCATAATTTTACCAAAAGCCGTTAAGTTAATAAGACTTATATCCCACAATAAACGTATATCATTTTATGGACAACCATGTAATTAGCTAAAAACGTGTAGTGTAATCACACAAGTAGAAATCAGAAACCTCCAATAAACAAGAAAGTTGGTTCTTTAAAAGAGTAATTCACCTTAGCATAGCAGTCAGCTCTTTGTAGTCTAGCTTTGTTGTAAGATGGACGGATGTTCAATGCATGTCGCAATCGTCAGTGGCTTTCTTAAGCTGACCTAGCTTGGTTCGACAAGCAGGACGATTACAAAGAAGCACGAAGTTGAAAGAGTCATTGTAAAGTCCCTCCCCATAAGCAACACACGCCTCAGAGTATTTGGCAGCCTTGAAAAGTTCATTTCCCTTGGACCTTGAATCCATTATTGCCTTTATTCTAAGCAGCATCGTGTTCACATCTTTATTATTTGAGTCCATTTTTCCTGCCATTTGAGAAGCCTCCAGTGCTTCATCAATCCTATAATAGTAGCAACATATAATCAAAAACCCGACGTCTTTAATGACTAACGGTTTAATTTATGAAGATAACTTCTAAAAAAAGTAGACATTAATTTTCTTCAACTTAATTATGAAAGAATGTGTCTTAATTTAACTACCTCTTTAGAGAGAACATTTTTTAGCTTGGTTCGACAAGCAGGACGATTACAAAGAAGCACGAAGTTGAAAGAGTCATTGTAAAGTCCCTACCCATAAGCAACACACGCCTCAGAGTATTTGGCAGCCTTGAAAAGTTCATTTCCCTTGGACCTTGAATCCATTATTGCCTTTATTCTAAGCATCATCATGTTCACATCTTTATTATTTGAGTCCATTTTTCCTGCCATTTGAGAAGCCTCCAATGCCTCATCAATCCTATAATAGTAGCAACATATAATCAACAACCAGACGTCTTTAATGACTGACAGTTTAATTTATGAAGATAACTTCTAAAAAAAGTAGACATTAATTTTCTTCAACTTAATTATGAAAGAATGTGTCTTAATTTAACTACCTCTTTAGAGAGAACAATTTTTAGCAAGTTATGAAGTATATTTGATGGTAACTGCATTTTTTCAAAAGCAATATAGCATGACCAAGTCAGTAAGAAGGTCACCTAATATCATGAAAGAGTCAATTACATTTACTGGAACACATTTTAGTGTTACGGCTGATATTAGACGTCATTCTTTTGGGGGTTTAAAGATTCGCAACGGGGCATATGTTGGGTAAAATGGAGTAGTATCCTTCTTGATGCAAATCTTAGAGGTTTGGGTGTCGGTACCATTGGTTCCAAAAATTTAAGTCTCTAGGAAAAGTGGAAGTGGAGATTCCTCACGGAAACTAATGCTCTTTGGCGTATTATTATGAAAAGCTTCTATGGTGACGAAGGTGGGTTCGGTTCCCTTGCTTATCCGGCTGGGACAGAGGCATTTATTATGATATAATTAATGTTTCGAGCATTGAAGTGGCCTTTGTTAATACAAATAATGTTCAAAACGTTATTCGCATTATTCGATCTTCTTGTATTTTGATAATCACAAAATATAAAGACATGTTACGTAAAGTTACAATTAATAAGTTTTTAATCGAGGAAACTCGTTTCTTCTACGTAGCCTCTACAACGTCACTTCAGGTATGAACAAACTTTATACCGTCATTAGTAAAGTGATCAAAGAATTTTATTTTCTTTTAAACTCACATTTTTAAGTTTAACAAAACATTTTCACAAAATTATTTTTGTATTTTTAAAGAAATGTTTTTAAAGAAAATATNAATATAAAGACATGTTACGTAAAGTTACAATTAATAAGTTTTTAATCGAGGAAACTCGTTTCTTCTACGTAGCCTCTACAACGTCACTTCAGGTATGAACAAACTTTATACCGTCATTAGTAAAGTGATCAAAGAATTTTATTTTCTTTTAAACTCACATTTTTAAGTTTAACAAAACATTTTCACAAAATTATTTTTGTATTTTTAAAGAAATGTTTATAAAGAAAATATATTCAAAATTCAAATTTGTAACAGCTATATTTCCCCCCAAAATAGTTGAGTTTTCACCAGATAAGTTTTCACCATGTCAGGACAAAAATGGGAGCGTTTGTCGGGACGGTCCCTCAAAGTGGCCGGCGGTCCCTTAGCGATAAAGGACCGTCGCCTATTTAAGGGACCGCCCAGCTCTTTCCTGTCGTCTATAAATAGTGAACTGTTCCTTTCAGAAAAACAAGGTTTTCCACACACAAAAACTTTCTGTTTTTTTTTCTTTCATCTTTGATCACTATAACATGTCAGTATATGTTTATAAGTGATTTCTTCTTCCGCAAAGTGCAAGAGAAGAACTCTCGACATAGATGAAGATTCAAGATGTTATAAGTGTCCACACACAAACATAACAAGTGTTACTGTTATAGGTTTTGTAAATATTATAAACACTTACGACTTGTGTGTGAGTCGAGGATGGAATTATGTGTGTGAACTTGGAAGGTGATGTAGATCCAAGAAGTCTTGTAAATAGATTAGTTCATGTATTTGTTGTGAGGAGAGTGATGTCCTAGTGTGTAGGTTAGGACTTAGTTGAGTCATTGCGTGAAGGCTTGGATCGGGTGATGATCCAAGTAAGTCTTGTGTGAAGGCTTGATTCGGGTGAAGAACCAAGTGTGTCATTTGTGTGAAGGCTTGGATCAGGTGATGATCCAAGTAAGTCTTGTGTAAAGGCTTGGTTCGGGTGAAGAACCAAGTGTGTCATTTGTGTGAAGGCTTGGATCGGGTGAAGATCCAAGTTGGACAGGAGTGCTTGTTTGTGTGGCCACGTGGGCCTTGGAGTAGATTGGTTCTAGCTACGATTAGAACTCGACATTCCGCTTAGTGTCGTTAAACCTCGTGTAAGCTTGTTAACGGATTGCTCCGCCTGAAGGAGTGTGTTGATATAGTGATTGACAACTCTCGAGTGTAGTACTCGGGGAGTGGAGTAGGACGAAGAGTGAGCTTCGTGCCGAACCACTATAAATCGCCTCGTCTCTTGGTTGTTCTTTCCTTACTCATTACATTACTTGTTTGTTTATGTTTGTTAGTAGCTAATTAGATATCACATAACAAGTAGAATTCAACAAGTTTGCAAAAGAAAATTAACCGGACCTAAAAAGGCGAAACGTTTTAGCAACTAAAAAGAAACGATGAAACTGTTCAACCCCCCTTCTAGTTTCTACAATTGGTATCAGACCCAGGTTATCAAGATCTTTAGAGTATACTGTATTTTAAATTTGAATCGATCTATGGAGTCTGAAAGATATCTAGAAGGGATCTATTTGAATGAGTCACCATTTTTTGAAAATGAAAACTTTGTCATTTGGAAAAATGAATTTGAAAGTTATGTGAAATCAATTGATCATAATGTTTGGCACGTCATTTCATTTGATGATTTTCAATCAATGAAAATAAATTTAGAAAATCAAAATTTCATAATAAACTTTTGCAAAAACATTAAAGCAAAAATATTGATTTATAAAGCTTTGCCGAAAATTAATTTTGATAAAACAATTTTTTGTCAAGTTGCAAATGGTATATGGAAAAATGTTTTAAACTTTCATCAAATAAATGTTCAAGCCCAAGATGATGAAAATATGTTGCTAAAAAATCACTTAGTTGAAGTAGATACATGTAGTACTAGTTCGAGTGTTTTTGTTGTAGGTAATGTTGCCGACAAGGATCACACAAACAACCTAGTTGGTGTACCAATCTACAAGTCTTGAAGCGATGACCGATGAAGTAGACAATGTGCGAGTTAAGATAGCTAGAGGTCAAGAGAATCTCCACCTAGAATGTGTAACTATTTAAGAGGTTGATTCACCAAGTGAATTTCATCAAGTCTTGCATCATATACAACACATGTTATGCTAATGTGTTATTAAGGATAGCTAGAGGCCAAGGTAAGTTCTCTTACAACCTTGACTATTATGCCTGCTATTTGAATGTTTGCTATATGCTTACGTCACTATGTGATTAATCGTTACTTGATTGCATGCTAGATAATATATGTATGCTAATATGTGCTATATGCTTAGTGAGTATTAGACGTTATGTCTAAACGATTATCCTTCTTTGGATTTAAGCAAATTATTTGGAAAAATAATGGTCGTACCACAACCATTATTTATAACGAATCTCGCTTCAATCAATCACTATAGACGATGCACACTCTCTTCACTCTTCATCTTTTCTCTAGTTCTCGTCTATGATTTCTCTTTAAGTATTACATGAATGACTTCTAGCTTCCTCGACTCAAGTCTCGTTCATGAACCTCATCAAACGCACTACTCTTCCACCTCTTCTGTCTCGACCCTTTTCTGTACCCATTCCTTAGCCTACTGATGCGCATTGAGTCTATTTAGTGTCCTATGTTAAGACGGTCCCTAACCAAAAACTTTTCTTTAGAACCAAAACATCAAAAACTATCAAAACACTCCAACCTTCTATCGGCGGTTCCTGACCGAATGGCGGTCCCTCATCGATAAGGGACCGTCTGGGCTTTTTCATCATATACACGGTTCCCTCTTTTGCTTACAGCCAAACAAATCTTATTTCCACTCTTACCATTATAAGGCAACGAAGAACACCTCCAAAATTACCATAAAAGATCAAATTCTCAAACCCAAGTTTACTAATCACTCTTGTCCACTAATTGTAAGTTATCTTTGTCTAAACTTTCTTTATTTCATAGTTAGGGATCATCTCATTAGATTTAGGGGTTATCAATTTTGTTTACTTAATCACTATCTAATCGCAACAATACATTACTAATGATAAACATATTAATGCTTACATTAGTAAATAGGATATAATTTCAAAAATACATTAAAAACATGATAATCTATATATAGGAAAATGATTTTGAAACAACCTCTTAATTCTACATTGTTAATACATAATTTACTAGTGAAGTTAAGTACTTATTCAAAATAATTAATGTTTGTTTTAAAAAATGTCAAAAACCTTATTAAACTCTAGCTAATTATGTATTAATTGTTGATAGATGAAACATGCCTAAACCCATCGGCCTTGACCACCAAAACACAAGTCAATACATTCCTAAACTTTCAGATTATTATCCAGCACCCATCAAAGAAGCTTTTAAAAACGTTGAAACTAGATATTTCCATGAGGCTCGTCGGGTCTGTGCAGACTATACCAACATACACTACTTAAACTCCATGTTCGAACTTGTCAACCTTGACTGCATCTATAGAGTCGATGAGCAAATTGTTCCACGATTTGTCCTTGAATTTTATAGTCTTCTCAATCTGACTACTGACCTTGAAGGTTAAATTTATATTAACTTCACCATTCAAAATCAAATGTTTTCATATTCTCTTCCCTTATTCGGTCAAGTCCTTGGCGTTCCCACTGAAGGATATTACACATTCACTCATGAATGGAGCCTTGCTGCTCTGGCTAGGAGCTCTCCTTCTTATGGAAAATACGCCACCATTCCTCCGTCTCCAGAAGAGATAAGAGCCATAGTTCAAAATGATAGAGATGAACCTGAATATCGACTGTACCGAGGGCTTCTTATTCCAGTCAGTGAAAATCAAGTTCTGACAAAGGAAATTGTTGATCACATGAAACCCATGACTGAAATCATTTGCGAGAATGTTTTCTGTCTTGGAGGAAACCGTGATCACGTCCCTGCTTGTCTTAGTCACATACTCTATTGTGTTGCCAATACCATCCCTTATAATCTTGCATATTACATGGCCAAGAAAATGGAATTTGTTCGTAGTAAAAGCACTATGATCTTGCCATACGGCATGCTTTTAACCCGCCTTTTTCGTCATCTTATGCATCATTACCCTCACCTTAGGAATGTTGAGTATCCTTTAGTTAACCCTGTCATGTTTCCTCTAACCCAAAATCTAGAACGTAGGACTAGGTCTGATTATGGGTCAAGAAGGTCGGTAGGACCAGAACTTAGGACTAGGTCAAACTATGGGTCAAGAAGCTCAGTAGGTTCAAGTTCCTTCGCTCATAGATCATCATTTAATCCCAACGATGACGATGATGTGTCTCATGATGAACGAACCTCACCTGTCAGTACCCCATCTGCGGTCACCTATGTCAACTCCCTACCATCTGGGTACCCCCAAGTCTTTCATGATCTTCCTTCTGAGGATCGGAACTCTGACAATTTTTCAGCTCGCCAAACCCAAATCATGAACATGCAACATCAATTAGGGATGAGAGTCGAGGTGCATGGAAGTCAATTGGAAAGGGAATTCGTAAGATATTGGGGAAGAAAAAGTAAATGTCAAATGTCTTATAATATGTCAAGTGTTAGTGAAACATGTTTTAATTTCCATGAACACTATGTTTGATGTGTATTTGGATAATTGCTACTATGTTCGTTTACTCCATGTTGATGGTATTAGGCGATCTTTTCATGGTTGTATCATCTAACAAAAATCCATCATTATTTGTTAGTCTGTATAATTATAAACTTGATCTATCGAATGAATGTCTGACTGTTATAATTATTGGATTGATTTTATTGCATGTTTACTCATTAATCTAACACTTAAAATAGTTTTATAAACTTTTATGCTGCTATATATTACACCAGAACAGCCTGCAGGTGCAGGTTTGCTGAAATGGAAAACTGGGTTGAAACCTGAGACTCTACTGTCGGCGGTCCCTTATTAGAGTGGCGGTCCCTTAACGATAATGGACCGTCCAGCATTTAAGGGACCGTCAGCCCTATGTCACGGGTTCCTGTACTGTTTCTCATTTCTTGCAAACCTGGTGCCCTATTGCGTGATTTTCACCACCATTTCCTATATTAGCAAAACATTTGTATGTGCTTACAATTTCCTAATGCATGCTTTACCCATTCCATAATCCCTCTTGATTATTTAAACATCCATGCTTCATATTAATCTTCATCATCCTCATCATCCCACATATCCTCATCTTCTACAATGAGGTCTCTTTCAACATCCTTGTCCCTAATACCTCTCTAACTCTTTCACCAAATGGTCCTTTGGAAAACACTCCATCCACTCCACCACAATCCCCAAACATAGAACCTTCTCTTCATTACAACTTTGTGAACAACCATACCATTGGTTGTGCATGTTGTTATCATAACTTCCATCTCATCTCTTCTTTTAGAGATTAACTTCAATACATGTTTGGATATCTTGAGTACCTCCTCTCTCAACAAAACACTCAACCAACTCCTCTTGCCTCAATGCCACCCTCGGCTCCATCACCACCTCAATCACCATCATCCAACTAGTCATCCCTACATGTTTAGTTGAATAATTCAAGAGGATTAAGTCGTGGACCAAGCATGTTCCAGGAAAATAGGACTCCTAGTTAGTTTTATGAGATGTATTAGAACTATGTGCTAATTATGAGTGTCATTGTATGATTTTAATGTATGGAACGAATGAATGATTATGTTTAGAGTTATGTTAACATGTTGTGACAAATGTCATAGTTAACTTGAAAATGGACTAAAATTATTCAACCTTAAAAATGGGAAGNTTTATGAGATGTATTAGAACTATGTGCTAATTATGAGTGTCATTGTATGATTTTAATGTATGGAACGAATGAATGATTATGTTTAGAGTTATGTTAACATGTTGTGACAAATGTCATAGTTAACTTGAAAATGGACTAAAATTATTCAACCTTAAAAATGGGAAGTTACTAAAATCACAACACATCTGCCAACCAGAACGCCTACTTCCGGCGGTCTTTTATTGGATTGGCGGTCCTCTATCACTAAGGGACCATCCTTCCATTTATGGGACCGTCCCCAATAGAAGCAAATATTCAGATTTTTCCTTTTGATTCTCTATCTAATTCATGCTCTATATAATTGATTTCACACTTATATCCATCTTATTTCTCCATACTTTGCTATATATATATATGCATGTGCTTTGTTTCTAACTTGTTTTTGTAGCACATCACCATAGCTCTATTCCCCGGTGCCCTCATTTAGAGGGAGCACTTAGCTAGGGGAGCTTGTACTCTGTTGATCTCTTCGACGATGCCCTATTCAGGATGACAGTATTCCGTCAACAACGACGATGCCCTTTCAAGGATGCTTGTGTTTCCTCTCCTCAACATCAATGACGCCTTTTTGATTCTACAAAAAAGGGGGAGAAGTAACGGGAAAACTCATCAAAAATTTATCAACGCATAATTTTACCTAAAATAGTTTATATTTTGTAATATAAACTATGCGAGGCTTCGGAGCTGCATTCGTGTCCGCAGGTCGCGCGGGCTCGCATGAGTTCAGAAGCTTCGAACCCATTTTGGCCCAGAAATCCCACAATCTGCACCCCTCCCTGCGCGCGCGCACGTAGGAGTGGGAGCATAGCTCACCTAAAGGAATTTAGAAGCAAATACCAACATTTCCTTATAAACAAGCATTCATTTCTTATTTTGAGCGATGTGGGACTTTTCCATTTTTGTATTTCACATGCCTCACTTTGAGACACGATATCTCATTCATTTCTACTCCATTTTGGACATACTTTAGCTCGTTGCGAAGCTCTCTTGGAGGAGAACAAAACGCCCCCAAGAAACATAAATATATATAACATATACATACATTAAATTATGTCCAAAGTTTGCAAAAAACTCATTTTGCAAAACCACTTTTCCAACAATCCCCCACATGAATGGAGANCTGCGCGCGCGCACGTAGGAGTGGGAGCATAGCTCACCTAAAGGAATTTGGAAGCAAATACCAACATTTCCTTATAAACAAGCATTCATTTCTTATTTTGAGCGATGTGGGACTTTTCCATTTTTGTATTTCACATGCCTCACTTTGAGACACGATATCTCATTCATTTCTACTCCATTTTGGACATACTTTAGCTCGTTGCGAAGCTCTCTTGGAGGAGAACAAAACGCCCCCAAGAAACATAAATATATGTAACATATACATACATTAAATTATGTCCAAAGTTTGCAAAAAAACTCATTTTGCAAAACCACTTTTCCAACAATGACAACTTTAAGATCATAAGTATTTTGAAGTACATATTTCAATCCAATAAAACTTAGTAACGTTACATCGCATTATACAATAATAACTAATTTGCTCCCACTGATCTTGATGTATTTATGTCATCCACTTTAAATAATAAAATTAACAACCAATTATAAATTCACATACCATTGTCAAGTAACATGATTTAGCCTATAACATTGATAATTTCATTTTATAAACCATCAATTACTTACATTTAACCTTAAACATTATAGTTGATTCATATAGACATCCTTATGCAAGTTACGATTACAAAATACAACTGTAAGCCCATTTAATGCAGTTCAATGAAGTAGTGAACTACTACAATAATGACTTGTGACATATTTCTGAATTTGTCCAATTCAGATAAACTGTCTTATCATAAATGTCATATTTCTTTTATTACAACTTTAGGTCTAGTCTCATTTAAGACCATATTGCACAAAATAGGTTAAGAAAACTTAAATAACCCGCAAGTAATAAGCATCGATTAAATAAAAGGATTTGAACTTATCAATAATAAGTTTATGTCAATAAGTTCCCTTGTCATAAGTGATTGTTTCATGAAAAGTATTAGCATTTACAAAATTAGCTAATCAGTTTAATATTATGGGATTAATTATTCGGTGATTTGTTGACATGAAAGAAAACAACCATTTCAAGTTCTTACATACAATTACATTTATCGTTAAGGTAGAAACTTTAATAAGTCAATTTTTCTTATATTACCACTCCCACTGATCTTGCCATTAATTAATAAGGCTAATTTGATAATTTTAATGATACATGAAATAACAATAAAACCAAAGCAATTTATAACACGTAGGGCATTTATTAAACTTCGAACAGAACACTTGTTTTCTAAAGGCGTACGAATATAATAACTTAAACTAGGAACTTTATATGTCTACAACTAATAAACCACAATAAATATTTAGAAACGATTATATCTGAGGGTTATTTTGATAAGACTATTTTGATAAGACATATGTATCAAGAACTATTAAGTTAAGTGATTATCATAATATACTTTCACCCCCAAAAGTGACCTAAAGTTTTTCGTAATAGTCAATTTGATATTAAGAAAAATTGGCTTTAACAGATAAAAGATTTTAGCAAGTACACTTAATTATTATAATAAACTAGTAAAAAACACATATTTTCCAATGTCATTTATGAAAATCTAACACATCTTTATATAAGAGTATTTAAAGTGTTCAAATATATTAAACAACTAGGTTATGAAAAAACTTCTAAGAAGCTCATATTTATGTCAAGAATAAAGAATAAAGTTCTCTTCATCTAGTTCCATATTCATAGCATTTTCATTGATCGTTAATAAGAATAAAAAGAAATGTTATCTAACTCCATGAACGTTATAAACTAATGAATCAAAACAAATAGTATTTGATTGAAGAGGTGAGATCTATGCAAAACAAGTATCACTTAAAAAAACAAATAAGACAATCTCAACCATCCATCCACCTTTTCATCTAATGGCTAAGATCAAATCAAAAAATAACAAAGGGAGGGCAAAATTGGCATTTTAGCTCATTTAATATAAAAACCCACTTTCCATCTTTTTTTTAAAAACAATATATCTTGCAAACGGTAAATCTTCAAGCTACAAAAAATATACCATCGTGACGAAAAAAAATTATCTTTCTATAGATATGCATTGTTATATACTTTCGACGAACTTTTTTTTCAAAATTCCGTCCAGAAAAATCCCACGGGATTCGTAAAAAAATCTCATGGGATTGGTAAAAAGACGATTTTTTTTTTCAAAATTTCCGTCAAGAAAAATCCCACGGGATTCGTAAAAATCCCATGGGATTCTTAAAAAGACGATTTTTTTTTTTCAAAATTTCCGTCCAGAAAAATCCCAAGGGATTCGTAAAAAAATTCCACAGGATTCTGTATGATTTACCTTATCGATAAATCACAAATGATTCTATATAAATCCCATGGGATTCTTTGGTGTATCATATGGGATTCATTGTGAATCCCATGTGATGATTCATACAGAATCCCATGGGATTTATACAGAATCTCATGGGATATTTTCAGAATCCCATGGGATTTACACAGATTACCCATGTGATTTCTCTATTTCATAAAAAAAAAATACTCCCTCATTTTCACCTACTCTCAACCATGTGTATAGTTTTTATAATCCCATGAAAATGAAAATGTGAATGCGTAAATTACAAATAATTCAATCTAAGATGCTCATTACCAAACTATATATAAACTTTATATATAAATTAAGTATCTTATAGGATAAACTTTATGAGGTGAGTTATTTTGAAAACTCAAAAAACATTACAAACTGAGGGACTAATCTGGACCGTCCAGATCATCGTATTAAAGACAAAAGATCAAATGATAAAAAAAACACGGAGGGACTAAAAGTGTAACTTTTCCAAACTTGGTAGACTTAACCGTCATTATCCACACGTCCTTATCACACGCTCCTCTCTCCCCACCAACCACAAAAACCACACATTTCAAAAACCGTTTCTCTATCCACTTTCAACATCAAACCCTAAAACAGTTACAAAAATCAAAATCAGTATATTTAACCTCAAATCAAGTAAAAAAGATAAAAATGGATTCATCGATGTCTGAAGAAACCGATCCGCAAAAAAAGGGGCAGAAAAGACCAATCAAAGCCGATTAATGGTACGAGATCATTTCAATGATTCTTACATTATTTTCGTGATTTTGTCTTATTTTATGCTTTTCTAGTATTATTTATCAAATATTGCTGACGTTGTGATGATTTTTGTGAACACAAGTGATAATATGGCATACAAGATGTTTTGATAAGGATAGGTAGATTTTTGATGATAAATGACTTTTTTGTGATAAGTTTTCTATGTAGTTTTTGATTCTGATAAGTTTTTGGTAGTTTCTGATGGTAGTTTTGTTGATGACAAATGACTTTAAGAAAAACACAAGTGATAAATGATGCCATATAACATCTTCGACTAGATTTATGGGTAGATTTAGATGCTGTAAAGTTTTTTTGTGAAAATACGAGAGATATAGATTGATAAGTTTAAGTAAACATCAATGTTGATATTGTGCATATAAGATGTTTCTGCTAGATTTCACGGTTAGATATTGTGACGAGAAAATGACTTTGATTCTGATACATTTGTCATGCCGTGAAGTTTTCTGTGAAAATATCAAAGTGATATTGGCATAATAAGATGTTTCTGCTAGATTTACGTAATATTGTGACGAAAAAATGGGACTTGATTCTGATACTTTGTCATCCGTTGAAGTTTTCTTGAAAATTTACCAAGTGTATTGGCCATATTAATGATGTTCTGCCTAGATTACGGTAGATTTGTGACAAAAATGACTGATTCTATACTTTTGTGATGCATGAACAGAATTTATGTGAATAATATCACAAGGTTATATTGTGCATATAAGTGTTTCTGCTTAGATTTACGGTAGATTTGTGATACTTTGTGACAATAAAAACACTGATTTCTTATAGCTTTGTGATGCTGCGATGGAACCAAAAGAAAACAGAGGTTGGAGATGCCCTAAACACACATTGGATCCATCCTTAGTTTTTAAAAGAAACTACAAGCGTCCTACTTAAAGGGTACATTTTAAAAATAACTAGCTGTTTCCTTCAATAATATTATCCACCTTGTGATTTTGCATTATCCCCCAAAAGGTGATAAATGCCCAAAATCACCCTTTATTTTTATTATCCAAAGTGATTTTTGCATAAAACCTTAATTGATATATTATACCCAATTGTGGATTTTGCATTAATACAAAAGTTATAAGACAAAAATCATTTCGTGATTTTTAAATTATCACAACCAACTGATTTTGCATAAAATCTTACTCTGTATATAATATCATTTGATTTTGAATTATCCAAAGGATAATGCCAAAAGTAACTTGTATTTTCCATTATCAAAGTGATTTTTGCAAAAAATCCCTTAACTCTGTATATAATATCACAGCAGTTACTATCTATATAAAAGTTAAGATTTTTATGCCACAAAATCCACTTGTGATAATGAAAAAATAACCAAAGTGAAATAGTATACAAGTTAAGATTTTTATGCCCAAACAATACACTTGTTGATAAGTGAAAAAATACAACGTGATAAGTTTATGAAGAAAAGCTAGTATTATTTATTAAATGCTACCCTTTATAGACCGTGTAGTTTCCTTTTAACAAGCTAGATGATCAAATTGTGTTAGGCATCTCAAAACCATATGTTCCTTTTGGTTCCCATCCTGAAGCTCCACAATATAAGAATCAAGTGTTTTTTGTAACCCAAAATGTATCAACAAAATCTACATACAATCTAGCAGAAACAATTATATGCAAAATATAAACTTGTGATATTTTCCCACATAATACTAAGCATCACCAAAGTATTAGAATACCCAAGTACATTTCCTTTTTTTTTGGGGGTCAACAATATCTAACCCGTAATCTAGCCCAGAAACATCTTATATGAACAAATATCCCAACTTGTGATTTTTACCACAGACTTACCACGAATGACCAGAAAGTAATCAAGAATCCAATGTACCAATTTCGTCAAAATATCCTACCGTAAATTAAAGAAATATAATGAAAAATTTAAATTGTGATATTTAAAAAACATACAGGAATTAAAAAGTATAAGAGATCCAAGTAATTTGTAGATATCTACCGTAATAAGAAGAAGACATATTTATGCACAATATACTTGTGTTGTATTAAAATTATTCATATAATCTTAGTATTAAAAAAAATTTAAAGGAATCATAAATATACAATGAATCCTATAAGAAAGATGTTATATGCAATGTATAACTTGTGTTTTTCCTTAAGTCATTTGTAATCCCAAAAAAAAACTAAATAGAGAAATAAAAAAAATTATAAGATCAAAAATAAATTAAAATATAAAAAAAAGTTAATTTATAATAAAAAAATCTAAATAAATATAAAAAAATTTTATGATTTATATATACTGTGTAAAAAAAATAATAAAAAGTAGAATATTTGATAAATAATAATAGAAAAGCCATTAAAATAGAGAAAAATCATAATAAATGTTAGGAACATTGAAAATGAGTCTCGTACAATTAAATGGTTTGAATAGGTCATTTTCTCCTTTTTGTTGCCGAATCAGTTTCCTTACAGACCTTCGATGAATCATTTTAATCTTTTTTAAACCTGATTTACGGTTAAAATACACTAACCTGAAATTTGAATTTTACGTTTAAGGGTTTTGATGTGAAAAGTGGTAGGAAGACCGGTTTTTGAAATGTGTTTTGTTTTTGTGGTTTGGTGGGGAGGGAGAGCGTGTATTTAAAGATACATGTCTCATTTCAACTGAATGAATATATCTTCTAGTTGTAATTAAAGAAGAAATTCGTGATGATGTGTTAACTAGTTTGAACGGTTAAGTCCTATAACAAGATATTATTAGGAAAAACGTTAGAATTTTCAGCTCTACGTTTTATTTTTTCATTTTATACCAAGATGTTTGATCATATATGTTCCGATAATATTGTTGTGGTTCACTGCCATTTTAAATGGCAGGCTCTGCTATTAAGCAATTTAATCGCTCTTCCTGAATTTTGATTAAGTTTGTGGAAGTATATTTTCCATAAAATAAGATACATATATAATTTATTAAATAAGAATACTATTCATAATAAATCACTCGTCATAAATAAATAGTTTATATAATCTAGATATGTTTAAAATGGCAATTGCCTAAGATAAATTAAATTTGTAATTTATTTAGCCATAATTTTCCATTTTTTCACACAAATGGGATATATATAACGTTATCTAGACGATAAAAATTGTAGAGAAGTTTTAAGGGTGAATAATGAGGAGTTATTTTTTTTTTTATACGATATATGCACTGCATAACAATAGACTTTAGGATCAAATAAGAAGAAACCTTTAAAATAAACTCACACAGTATAAATAAACTCACAAGTCAAGACTCTCTATAAGCTTCAATAGTAAAATGAGGTTTAATAATTTCTGTTTTAAGAGTGCATCAACAAAAATGTGAATTTTATTCAGTAGAAATTATATAAACAGAGTCTGCTGTTTGCTGGTAAAATTATGTTTAATTGAAGTAATCTTCTTGGTAATAAAATGCCATTGAAAATATTCCTGAAGTAAATCAGCACCAACTATAATGCTCAATCCAATGTAATCATAATAATTGATGGTACAAGCAAGAAAAATGCGAAGTTTAATATCAAAACAACACAAATTAAATAAATAATTTGATGATATCGCTCGTGTAATATGTGTAGACCAATCGTGTGTTGTAGCATACTAGTAAATTGATCCATTGGGAAAATTATTTCGATTTATGGCCTATTCCCATTTAACAAAAGCCTTCTCTGGATTTTATTCACATCTGCAGTTAAGATCACTATTTGGCGGATTTATTATAGTTCACACAGATATTAGAAACTAATATCAGAAATCGTCTTTTTTAAACTCATGGGATTTTATCATGTCTGCGAATGTTAATACCCGTTACCTGAGCGGATTTCTTCTATGGAAAATGTTGCTAAACAAGATATAAATATATAGATCTTATTTTAACAAAATCAATTTGAGAATTTTTTTACGATAGCTTATGTACTGGAACGGATTTGAATAAAATAATGAGAGATCGTGTCCGAAATAGAGTATTATATTATACAAATGATATAACGATAGTATAATGCTAGGATTATTTTATTTGGTTTCAATATAACCACGAATGGTATATTTTTGTGATTGAATTACGTTTCTGGCGTATAAATGCTTCGAGTTATTAGTTTGATTTTAGATTAATATAAACGGAGTGTATGTGGTCAACAATGAATAATTCGCAACACAGAAAATATGAAGTGTTCTGTGCGTATACTGCCAACA
>LBNU01014104.1:0-24820 GCA_014162995.1 Artemisia annua | reverse complement strand
GTCACATCTAGTATAATTTTAACCGGATTAATTCTTGTGGGAAGTACTGCTGATATATGTAAAACGTTATTTTCCAGAATAATGAAAACTGTGGTTTCGTGTTATTTGGTTTTCTTTTGTAGCTCACGAAATTGAAGATTGTTGTACAGTAAAAAAAAGAAAAAGAAAAAGAAAAAGTGATCGGAATCTGGGTTTGGTCACCGGAATCTGGGTTTGGTCACCGGAGAAGATGAAGATGAAGGGTAAAAGGTGGTGGTGTTGGTTGAGTGGTGGTAGAGAGTGGTGGTGTTGGTTGAGATAAAGTTACTTTGCAAATTTAGTCCCTAAAACAACGAAATGACGATAATACCCTCAGTGACATGGCACTTAACGGGAAAACTAACGGAAAAGGCCTTTCGGTGGCGATTTTGCGAAAATGTGGAACGTGGGTGTCTTTTTTGCGCTACTTTTTGTCTCGGTCCCATTTTTGCGAAAATGTGGAACGTGAAGGACCATTTTTGCAATTTACCCAATTTCTAATTTAGTACTCCTTTACCAACTTAAAAATTTACAAGATTGCTTAAAGTAAACAATAATACATAAAAAGGCTTAATAAGTTGTTTCAGTATGTGATATTGTGAATCCTCCTTTACCCAAAAAAAAATCGTTTTAGCATGTGAAATTGTGAACCCTGGTACAACAGCTAGTGCTAAGAGTTACCAACAGTATAACATACAGATGAAGGCACGCCCTATCAGATTATCTCAAGGGAGAATATATGCATTATACAGAGTCAACAAAACACAATCTAAACCAGCTAGCTAGATCATGTACATGGTATTAAAGCCCTTCACATGTCCTAAAGTACAAACTTCTTCTAGTTATCTAGACAGCACATCAATCTGTTACATGGTTACTGTTTATAGGTTACCCACACATATGGTTATACTATTTAGACACCTCAAAAGCAACAAATGCTCCAAGTAGACTTAAAAAGTAGGAACAAGCACATGAACACCAAAAGGTTATAAAGAGTTCATAGAAAGATCTTTTATGTTTTTACAGACTGAAACTAATTGCAGATGAGGGACACATCTGTTATTAATATAAAGCTCTCCACCTCCTTGAAATATCATAGAACACCAACTCTTTAAATCTAGCATTTTAGCTCCTCTTAAATAATACGGTACTTTGCTACAAGTGTCAAGTGTAATCTAATTACACTCATATAAGATACAAGGAAAGGTTGGAATACTTTAGAGATCCCTACAAGTCCCTAAAATATTGCAGTTATTCGTGTTCATATTTGCAAGACCACAGTGTGACTCAGCCTTACGTAAATCATACAGCCCATGACAATATGATTACCAGGTTATTTAATCTGAAAAATACAATACATTTTTCTTTGAGGTTTTATTGCACAACTGAGGTCATATGTCTGAATGCACCCACCAATGCCTAACAGTTCAAGGTGGCCCATCAACCAAGAGGTTGCGGGTTAAAGTGCCAACAGAGACAAGTGTGTATCAATATTTTTCGTTCAAAGAATGCATATGAACATCCTTTAAAGTGAAAAAATCTAGAAAAAACTTTCAGTGATCTGAGAAACGCATAAGAAACACATGAAGGAAAAAGTTCTAGAAATATCAACACTAAGATCAATGTCGAGTGATGTATCAAGTTAGCATTCCCAATGTGTGTAAGGAAAAAGGTTAAAATGTTAGATGACTGGATTGTATGAACCTGTAAAGTCTTTTAAGGATAAATATGACCTTTGCTACTTGAATGACTTTGTAAATATGATGTGCTATTGTCTAATCATTAATTACTAAGTTTTGCTCCCAATATTCTCCGATACGGATGAGGAAAAAAAAAGCACTAGGATGAAAACATGTTCGACAAAACAAGGTTGATAACACACAAAATATGACAGTTTTTAAGCAACAAAGCATGTACACCCGTACCATTAGCAAGCTAAAACACGTGAGTCTAACCTCATAATCTTCAATCGTTCCAAACTGCACTTAAGAATGGCATCCAACACATTAAAGACAACCTCAGGATCATCTCCACCCCCGGAATTTTTATCAGGTGGTGGCCAATCTTGTGTTCTCTGCTGATTGTTACTTCCAATTGCTTCAATAACATCTTCTAAAGCAAAGGGGAAGAGCTTATTATCCTTAGAATTCCTACACATGTATTCAGTTCAGTAATTCAAGACAATGAAACCACAGTTTTAAATCTAACTGTCCAGTAACAATATGATTCTTTTGTGGTACACGCATATAATAATGTTACATTACATAGTAAAATTGCCATATGAATGTCTGTTTAATATTTGCAAATAAGTTATCAATATCCTGTCATGTACAGGTTTAAGTTGTGGACAAGAATCAAACTAAAGCTTTCTAGTCTCCGGTACAACCCCATCCAAACTGTAGATACGACTTAAAGGATAAATAAACTCTGCTCTCATTCACCATAAGTAACCACTACACTAATCAATTTAAACAGTCAAAAGCTATATCAAATCCTCCTAAAGCAAATAGGATTTATTTTTATTTTTTTAAAGGCAAGGAATACAATTTAAATTCTAAAACTAACTCGTGACTCAATTCATCACTTGAAATCATAATTTCCGTATCGTGACTCAACTAGTAACTATCAGCCACAAATAAAAAAATTATTCTATTTGTCATGTAATCTAAAATAATTGGTACTTGGGGTTAGACTTGGGTAACTCGTGGGTGACATTGGTGTAAAATTTTGACAATAAAACCCCAATGAACCCTCCAACTATTTTTGTTACTCACAACTTCTCTTGGTCTCTATAGGATAGCACTCAACGGGAGATCGGGATCCATAAAAAATGTTTTTACTCAAAAGCAACAGAGCACGGGTGTGAGTTGATGCTGAATAACAAACTTAATAGCTTCATTAAGAAGGAATTTAGTTGTTTAGTTTCTACCTTAATCTTTTTCGAAATAGCTCAAACCACATGAATTAGACGGCCAAAAGGTGAGAAAACCATGGTTACCCAAAAAAAAATATCATGAATTATATCATACCTGGAACCTGTGCATTAAGATTGAAGACTATCGGCTTAAATAACGCAAAATAAGTTATATCAGATAGTAAACATGTCATAACGATGTTTAAATTTTGTATATTGCTAATAAATTAACAAAGTGTAGTCATGTTCGAGCTGCTAGACAGCTATCAAACTAAAGCTTCCTAGCCTCTAGTACAACTTTATCCAAACAACAACATCCCACCAGAGCGGGGATGGGGAGGTAGAATGTAGACGGATCATACCAAACCCCAAGGTAAGGAGACTGCACCTCCGGCAAAGCGAAGAAACAAATCTAAACAAAACTAAAACAAGCTTTTCTTTTCTTTCTACATATAAAATATATCGAAACTCTAAGCTGCATTTGTGAATTTAAACGAATACACATAAGTCCTCACATTTCCATGAATAGTACACTAAAGTAACTTACTAATAATTTGAAGTAACATTTCGACAAAAGGCGAATTAAATTATAAAACTATGAGCACATTCGAATCTAGTGTTTATGAAATAAAAAAGTAGTAGTTACCTGATGAAATCGTTAGTAGGGCGTTTGGAAGAAAGAATGTGTGAGAATAAATGAGAAATGCGGTATTTGATTAAATCTAGTGTTTGGAAACCGGTGTTAAATATCCGATTTAATACAATATGTGAATCCTCTCTTAACATCAATACCTGCAATTATAAAATATAATAAAAGGATAAGAAATTAATAATTTTTTTTAAAAAATTTATGGAAATGTAGAAACTTACGGTGGTCATGTTCGGCGGTGGTGGATCTGATTGATGGTGAGTAGTGGCCGATGGAGGCTGTTCAAGGAATGAAGGGTGGGTTGGGTATATCAGTGATTCCAACCAAATATGCTTTGCTTAACAAATGGTTGGATATAAATATATAAATGGTGAAAGGAGAAATGAGAAGGTGGTTCTATGGTGTAGTGGTTAGCACTCTGGACTTTGAATCCAGCGACCTGGGTTCGACTCCCGGTAGGACCTACCCTTTTTTTTTAATATATGTTTTTGTGTTTTACAAATAATAACCTAAACTCGTTTAATACATATTTAAATAGTTGCAGATAAGAAAAGCACAACACGGTTTTCTTAGAGGTTACTTCACATTCTCATTTAGTATATTTTGCCTTCGGAGTCAAGTGTTAGTTTGGCGGACATGTTTTTCAAGTTTTAAAGATGAAGACAAGTCGGTACAAAACAAACAACTTTTTTTTTTTTTTTTTTAATTATTATTATTATTATTAAATGTAGATTTATGTTTTTCTTGCATTTTAACTCACGAGTTGTGTTATTGTTTGTTTGATGTAAAACGTAAGAATTTAACCCAAATTGCCCATGGGAAGGTGATAGTCAATCAAAAGTAATCCCTAAACTTTGGATCATCATCGAGTTTTTGAAAGCCTTGTGTGAAAAGTTGTAATAAAGCCTTCTAAAACCAATAACGTATAGAAAGTAACATTGTTTTATATAATGTAATAGATTAGCTATTTAGACATTCAATATAGATCCATTTAAGATACCATCAATTGGAAAAATATTGGAGCCTTTGAAAACTTTTTAAGGCCTTAGGTGTTCTCACCACCCTCGAGGACAGCTTTGCCTAAACATTGGCTCTTGTAGCAAATTGACACAAATCTCATACCTTATACATCAATTGAAAAACAGCCAAGCGCAAGAATATCGCCTTAAGAAGGTAGGGAATTTTGCATTAGTGAATCATGCAAATATGAAACTTAAAAAATAAATAAATAAATAAATAAATAAATAATAATAATAATAATAATAATAATAATAATAATAATAATAATAATAATAATAATAATAATAATAATAATAATAATAATAATAATAATAATAAATAAATAAAAAAAGTTTCAAAATGTCATTGGAAATCATCAACAAAAAACTTTTTCTTTTTCATAATCCATATCAATGCAAGAAACTTATGTGCAATGTAACACACTAGAAGGCTGGATCCTTAAATGGTTAATTCCAAGAAACAATAATACCCCTCTTTTCAAGCGATTAAAAAAAAAGCGAATACATATCAATTAATCGAAAGTAAAATGCACACGAACGAAACAAAAACAGACAAATGCAACACTATATATCCATCATTAGTGAAGAGAAGAGTAACTACATCAAACGATGATAATAAGGCATTCACTTGATGCAACACTTTGGTTTTCATCATGCAACCACCGGTTGCAAAAAGCAAAAAGAAAGACAAGTAGATGCTAATAAGACATTGGTTCATTCTCTCTACGGTTTATTAAAATTTAAACTACATTCTGTTATAACATATTCATTGCACAACGAATTTCAAAACAACTTTCTAACAATTTTTTTTTACTAATATCTAGTTAAGTTTATATAATAGCAACATACTTTCAAAAATGTACAAATATCATACACGGACTTTAAAATTATCATAATCGTATACGGACTTTCAAATTTCGTTCCGATATCATATGTTAAATGACGTGGCATGACTACTCACAAGCTAAATTAGTTATGTGGCACTTTTTTATTTTATTTTTATTGATGATGTGGAGATTAGTCTAAATTTTTTTATTTATTATATAATACATACGTATCTGATTCATAGTTTTTCATATCGTTATAAACACATACACGTTAACCTTAAAATCCTAATTATCATAAATCAGTATGATCAAGAAATTGGAGAAAACATCGAGCGATTATTTTACAACATTTTTTATCATTAGTTTGTTGTTTATCGTTATCCATTTGTTGTTTGTCATCAATTAGTTTAAGTCGGTTTTTTTAAGTGTTACAACATTTTTTTTTCTTATTATTCTATTTTTTTATAAGTATATACATTGAAATAAAAACAAACTTCCACCACATTAAAAGACTACACTTCCAGTACATTTTAAAAAAATACATAAATAAATAAATAAAATAAAATAAAATAAAAAATCACCTTTCAGTATGTAGAAGATAAAGCAACTGTAAAACCCTAAAATTCGGAAACATAAAATTACGGATAAATTTAAAATTTTAAATTTCACGATACGTTTATGTAATTTTTAAGTTAAATTAAATTTGTATATAATAAAAATCACTAAAAACCATTAAAGCATATTAAACCATATTTGACCATTTCTAAAAATCTCTATTAAAACCTATTCAATGTTTTTTTTTTTTCCCAACTGATTTTTTAAAAAAAACTTTTAAAAGCCACATTTAACATGTTTTAATGGCCCATTAAGATCCTTAAACCTTTAGTTATTATTGTACGCTCCTCTAATGTGAATAAAAACCGAATGCCTTGTTTTATTTCTTTTCCTGCTAGCATCGATAAAGCAACAACAAACCATTGCTGCTAGTATTTTTTTTATTCAAATTGAACAAGGNATTGGAGCTAGCTACTCCATGTACATTAAAGGAATTGACGGTATAATGTATTGTGAAATGAAATGATTGATTGAATGTTTTGGTACCTGAGCAACTTCCATTACTATCCCTTTGACTATTTCTGTATTATGCTTTGATTGCCATTTTCACATGACCTTCACATTCTTTATGACCTTTACTCTCAGCAGGTTCACATTGGATTGTTTATTTATTCGTTTATGTTCAGTTATCTTTCATATGTTTATATCTGTTCACTGGGCGTTAGCTCAGCCGCATTTTCTTTTCCCTGCGGCAGGTATCAAGTTGGAAGCTGGGATTGAGTGATGAGAGTAGGAGCTTTTAGTGTACCAACCCTACCTTAGTGTTTATGAATTTTATTTCAGATTTATGTTTTATTATGTCATTTCTTTTAGAATTTGGTTTTGGTTGTATTTGTTTTATTAGTCATTTTAGTCTCAAGATTTGTAATTTATTGAGCTAAAACTTCCGCTTGCGCTTTATGTTCTGAAATGATACCATAATGTTACACTTTAGACCCTTATCCGGTTTGGGGTGTTACAATTATGGTATCAGAGCCTAGGATTCGACCTGTAGAGCTTAGGCTATGACCTGTGAGTATTGGGTAGACATTAGGATTCCTTCTGCTTTGACGCTTTATGATGTTTTGACGCTTCCTTCTGCTTTGACTGTCTTCTTTCACATTTTGATCTTCCCCTTTGATTTTTGTCTTCACTGATTTGTTTATTGGTAGTGGGCACTCTTATCTTGTTTCTGAGTCTAGGCGTGCAGTTCAATGGAGCATAAGATTGGTGACTATCCTAAGAAGAAGTGGGTTGGCGGTTCGTGAATTCCTTGGTTCATTTTTTTATGCTTTTCATTTTACGTCTTGATACATTTTTCTATTTTCTGCTATATTTCTGGGATTTCTGATTTGAACCTGCTAATAAATTTGAAGTCATAATTTAGCCTTATCATCGTATCTGTTTATGACTGTGATATGTTATCGGTTATATATGTGTTCCGTATCCGTTGGATTCATTTTGAAATGATCGGGCTATTGAAGAATCTGAAATGTTTTGAACCTTCTGAATCGAGTCATGAGAAAGTAACCTTCCTTTCGTTTAAATCGTCTTTTTTCTTTCGTGATCTGGTATGTAATTATCCGGTTCTTTTCAATTTCGCGGACGAAATTTTCTTTTTAGACAGAAAGAGTTGTAAAACCCTAAAATTCGGAAACATAAAATTACGGATAAATTTGAAATTTTAAATTTCACGATACGTTTATGTAATTTTTAAGTTAAATTAAATTTGTATATAATAAAAATCACTAAAAACCATTAAAGCATATTAAACCATATTTGACCATTTCTAAAAATCTCTATTAAAACCTATTCAATGTTTTTTTTTCCCAACTGATTTTTTTAAAAAAACTTTTAAAAGCCACATTTAACATGTTTTAATGGCCCATTAAGATCCTTAAACCTTTAGTTATTATTGTACGCTCCTCTAATGTGAATAAAAACCGAATGCCTTGTTTTATTTCTTTTCCTGCTAGCATCGATAAAGCAACAACAAACCATTGCTGCTAGTATTTTTTTTTATTCAAATTGAACAAGGTTTTGGATAAACGTTTTGTGTTTCTGTCTCGACTCGTCTTCAAGGTATCGACTCTTCTCATTGTTATTTATTTATTTATTTATTTTTTTCTGTTTATTCGACTTACCATTTGTTATTCGATCAACCGATGGACCCATACATCGACCCACGTTTCAACTTTGGCTGTCTTTTATTTTAGTTATCGACCTAGTTCTTTTATTTTCAGCTAATAAACAATCGTTGTTTGACCTTTTTGTTTTAGGCCGATATAATCGACCCATGATGATCTTATAAACGACCCAAGTGTTTTTTTATAAATCGACCACCATGCGTAACATTTTTTAGTCGACCTCTTATTGTAAAACTGTCCGACCATAAACTGAACCCAACATGTTCGACCCTAAATGTTTACAACTATTCGACCCATAAAGTGCATAAATCGAACCTATTTATATTCTTTGAAATAAACTGTTTTGATCGAGCCACAAGAAGGTGCGTCAGTTATATTGTTTTAGTCAAAGCCCACAAAACAAAATAGTGTCGCTTGTTTTTTTTTAATAGCCAAAGCCACCTAACTTTTTAAATAATAGAATGCATGCATGTATTTTAAACTCTTTTGGTTGTATTTTAAAATTTGTTTCGAATTAAAAGTTTAACAAGGGTATCACGTTGGTTTTGTAAATGGGCCGAAGGCCATAGTAAACTAAAGGGTGAATTGCAATAATTAATAAAACTAATGGGTTGTGTTTACTAATTTATGTAGTTATTGTGTAACATATATTTCTGGTTATTAAAATGGTGGACTAACGTGATCTATATTATTTGAACATAATAATAATTCGTATGTTTCGGTTAAATAAACTTACTGACATTGAATGTATTTGAAACCTTAAACCTAATGACATTTAATACGTATTTGTAACCCTAATTGATCATTAAAGGACATTTAATATGTTTTAAAACCCTAGGTTGACTATATGTAGAAACTTACTATGAACCCTAATCTGTATAGATCCGACGTAACGTCCATTGATTCGTTTGCTTTCCGATCATTACATTAAGGTACGGATATTCAGTCTTACTTTTAGACGTTATTTCATTTGCGTTTCGTATTGGTACGGATATTCGGTCTTCCTTTTAAAGATTCTTTCATTTGCATTTCGTATTGGTACGGATATTTAGTCTTACCTGTAGATATTATTTCATTTGCATTTCGTATTGGTACGGATATTCTGGATACCACTTTTCTGTATATCATTATCGGTTGGTTCGTTTGTTTAATTATTTGTTTCTCATGATTCGTATTCATTGACTCTGATTCGTTTACTTTGATATGAACCTTTGATATGAACCAATGACCTGAACCATTGATATGATCCTTCTGTTATGATCCATCTGATATGACCCCTTTGTTATGACCCTTTGTTCCGATCCATTTGATTTGACACATTGCTCAAGGTACTATCCCTAGTCATGAAGGTAACATGGCCATGTCATTGAGGCACCAATGGCATGACACTTTCTGTGGAGGTGTGATTGATCCACGGCGTTTCCCTTATCTGTATATGTGGCCATTATCTGAGTATGTATGCTAGCCTTGAGCTAGTGTATGTACTAATCTGTTTTGCAGGGGAGCGTATGGATGCATCCTAGGCAATGTGAAATGATATCTGGTGATTGGTAGGTGTGTGACCCTACACCCCATCACAATCTGGTACATTGGAGCTAGCTACTCCATGTACATTAAAGGAATTGACGGTATAATGTATTGTGAAATGAAATGATTGATTGAATGTTTTGGTACCTGAGCAACTTCCATTACTATCCCTTTGACTATTTCTGTATTATGCTTTGATTGCCATTTTCACATGACCTTCACATTCTTTATGACCTTTACTCTCAGCAGGTTCACATTGGATTGTTTATTTATTCGTTTATGTTCAGTTATCTTTCATATGTTTATATCTGTTCACTGGGCGTTAGCTCAGCCGCATTTTCTTTTCCCTGCGGCAGGTATCAAGTTGGAAGCTGGGATTGAGTGATGAGAGTAGGAGCTTTTAGTGGACCAACCCTACCTTAGTGTTTATGAATTTTATTTCAGATTTATGTTTTATTATGTCATTTCTTTTAGAATTTGGTTTTGGTTGTATTTGTTTTATTAGTCATTTTAGTCTCAAGATTTGTAATTTATTGAGCTAAAACTTCCGCTTGCGCTTTATGTTCTGAAATAACACCATAATGTTACACTTTAGACCCTTATCCGGTTTGGGGTGTTACAGCAACTAACCTAACTAATTATATAATAAACTAAATCCAACTTGACATTTATAGATAGCAGACGGTTTGGGGTATTATATGATAAAATGTTATGTATGATATTAAAACGAAATTTGAAGTACATATATATGATATTAATAGTTTTTAATTTCATGTATGATATTTGTAAATTTTTGTAAAATTTGTTGCTATTATATGAGCTAAAACCTACTAACATATAACACATTTCTGACAAGTAAGTAACTAGTACAATGTTACATTTTGTATTAGATACACAGTTAAAAAAAACTATAAACTGACTAACTCACATATTTCCGTTTCTATATCATATTCAATTGTAATATTTTTTTTATTAGATTTGATAACAAATGTTGTCAAAAAGCAAGACGTGTAAAATTCATTCAATCAGATTGTCAAGTACCTCTGTGTTGTTGCTCGGTTTGGATTCTTAATCTATGTTGTCTTTCTTAAAACTTTTAAGTGACAATAACTACATGTGAAATTTTGTTAGTTAAACTTTTATCAAAACTTTTATATTCATGTGTTAAAACTTAATTTTTATCAAAACTTTTGTTAGTTAAAACTTAATTTTTATCAAAACTTTTATATTCATATGAAATTTCACATTAATATAAAAATTTTGATAAAAATAGTTATATGGGTTCTTAAAAACAATTATATAAGTTTGCATATAACTAACAAAATTTCACATAGTTTTGATTATAAGTTTGCATATAAGAGCATGAGTAGTGGTAACATAAGTTATACAGTAACTTAACTCAGCGCCACGTCAGCGTCACATCAGCTTTAACACTTTAACCTTAACTAAAAAAAATTTAATGCTCTAACTAACAAAATTTCACATGAATATAAAAGTCTTGATAAAAATTATAAAACGTGCGTCACTCGATTAAACGCGTTATGATTTTTTTGGAAGAAGTGACAATAACTACCGGCATGAAATAAAATAAATTTAAGGATCCGAATATCCGCGTCAAGTTGGTATGATATGCTCGACTTTTCCTTCCTCGTCAATTTGTTAAGTTACAAAATAGCCATTTATTATTTTGAATTGTGCATGTTCTACCTTATTGTATCTCAACTTTTAGTCTTTAATGTTTGGTTTTTTCTGTTTCTAATTAAAACCACTTCGATAAAATTAATTGTAAATCTTTGATGCTATTTTAAACCAATTCAATTAGTTACCCAACAACATTTAAAAACTATTTGACGCCAACCCCTCGCAATATTTTCTTTAGACTTTAATTTTACCCATTTTAAACCAATTCAATGTTTAGCAAGGTTTTAAATAAGTCGTATTAGTTTCTTTTTCATGTAAAGAATTGCATATTAGCCTATATTTTAAACAAGAAATCAACAAAAATGATTCTTTTCATATCTATTTTTACATGGCAAGAGACATGCTTAAAAAAAAAATAATAATAATAATAATAATAATAATAATAATAATAATAATAATAAAAATTTGACATAATACTATGATGTATCAAATAATATGTAGATAATGGTCAAGAAAATAGGCTCACATTTTAGTCTTTATATTTTTCGTGATGGCAGCCCAGTGGTAGAAGACATGTAGTATAAAATACGGTTGAGCAAAATCACCTGAAAACTGATGCGAACCGACAAACCGACCGAACTGGGCCGAACCGAACCAACCTTATTCGGTTTGATTTTGGTTTTGATCGCTTTTACTCGTTTCGGTTCTCTGTTCGTGCTTTACCCTTATTCGGTTTTCAGGTCGGGTCAGGTTTGATGAGTTTAGGTCGATTTGACCCATTGCTCGGTCCTAGACTATAAATCAAAAAGTGTAAAGATAATATGTTCAAACATGCCTTTGTGTCCTTGTAACCATTAGAATTTCTCTTTCTCCTGTTGATTTAGCACCTCGCCATTTAACAAAAAAAGTCAGTGGGACTCTGCCATTCAAAAAAAAAAAAAAAACATATCAAAAGTTACTACATACTTTCAAACAATGAGTACCACAAATGCAAACTCCCAAAAATATCTTCAATTCATCTTCACCTATAAATACCAAACATATTCCAATTCATTTCAAACTGGCAAACACACACACAAAAACATCATTAAAAAAACACCACAAAATTTGCCCCACCGTATCTCATCCCATAACTTCTGTCTCTCTTTCTCTCTCTTAAAAAAACACAATTTTTCTCTCTTTTTATTTTGCATGGCACAAACCTTCCTTGCAACACAAGTATCAGATATATGCGTTGGAAAACCCTCGCTAAGGTCCTTACCTTCGACCTCTACCGTCGCTGAGGCTGTTGCTGAATTGAAAAAATCTGGTGAAATATACGTGAGTGTATGGGAATGTGATCATGATCATAATAAGGTGAATGGTGACGAGGGTATCGTTTATTGTCGATGTTTAGGGAAGATATGTATGGTTGATGTGATTGTGTTTCTTTGTGATAAAGAGAATATATTGTGTCCTTTGGAGGCTTTGAAAACAAGTGTTGTGGATCTTGTGATGAATGTGGATGGAAGGGTTATGCATTTGGAATCGGATTCGAGGTTTGTTTGTTTTTATGATTTGTGCGATTTGTATTTCTTTTCGAAATATATGTGTGAATTTGATTTGCAATTCTGCAAATTGAGGTAACAAAAGGGAATTGATTTGCACATTTTGAGTATTGATCGGGACATTTTAATTTATGCGTTGTACAATATTAACTTTTTGCTTCAACTGCTTGCACATTAAAGTGTGCAAATAAAAATTGAAGTGTGTGAATTATCTCCCATAACAAAAATTAGACCAAGAGCCTTTGGTTACATGCATGGCGGCCGTGGCTCATTAACCAAAAGGTTATTGGTTCAAGTCTCGATTGAGACATGTTTGAGATGATATGTGTGACGTAATTTGCCTTTTTTTGAAAACATAACACATAAAATGAGCTTGATTTTTAGATAGTTTAAACAAATTTTGAACCTATAACAACTAGCATCACATCAAATATATTATTGTTCTCTTCAAAACATCTAAAGGAAATTTTGTCATTTGGCATGTTTTAGCGGAGACCGGTATGCTTAAAACTAACACTGTTTTTCTTTAAAAATATCTAAAGGGGTAACTCATATTAAAGTTGTATGGGATTTCTTATCTAAGTGTTTATGTGCGGAAGTAGTTTTTGAGTGTTGGGAGAAAATTTTTTATTTGTCCATAACTATATACTATATCAGATAAGCTTGTTAAAATCAGCAATCCCAATTCCCAAACATGAAACATCCCCTGGAAATCGAAAGATAAATTATGCCTGAATCATTGATCGATATGGAAATTGTCTAGATCATAGTTTATCGACAGTCTAATCTCAAAAATAAATTTGATGTTGGCTTGATTGTGTCATTTTGAAGGTGCTCAAAAAATCTGATTCTACTAAAGTACTAGCCACCTGTATAGAATATTCTTAGATGTAAAAAGGAACGCATGAATCCAAAACATTCTGAAGTTTAAGGCTGGACTTGGTAGAATGGTAGCCTGGTAGGTGACCATACTTGGCTTTTTTTTACTAAAAAATAAATTAGGACAAATCTAAGGACTCAATCACACGAATTTTAAAATCATCATGGACTCCACCTACTTATTAAAATATTTAACATTAAATCTAATTAATAAAATTCTCAAGAAACCATACTTTATTAGTAAACAAGTTGAGGAAACTTATGGTTCCTGATAAAATTTTATGAATAACTTGTAACTATTGCTAATAGAAAAGTAAACTTGAAAAAGTCCTTTTTAATGTAAGGAAACTTGGGATTTTGGACAAACAAGAATAGTAAATGATGGAATAATGTTGTTCCTTTGAATGTTCTTTTGCCTTTTTGCTGCTTCTTAGAGTCATTCTGTAGTGGAAGAATATATGTAGCTCATGGTAACTTAATGAAATACCATTTGCTTCGTATTGGTCAAAACAGAATAGGAGTTTTCTTAACTGGTTGCCAATGAATAGAATCTTTATTGGTCTGTTTTGATTCATTCTTGCCACTGCACTTATGTGAATAGTATAGTAAAAACCATGATTTGTCTACTTCTTAATTGGCGTTCATCGAACTGTCATTGATCTTTGTTTTGTTCTGTTTGTTACCTTGTTCCAGCTTGCTAGAGGCAATAGATTGCATACTTGAAGGAGCTCAGAACTTGGTCATACCAATAGAAACCACCACAAAATCAAACCGAAGGAAAAAAAATCTAATCAACATCACTTCTCCTCTAAGTACTACTAGTACACTTCACAATGGCAAAGAATTCTGTTGGTTGACACAAGAAGACGTTATTCGCTTCCTTTTAAACTCCATCAATGTCTTCTCTCCAATACCTTCATTCACAATTGAATCACTTAACTTAATCAATACAGATACATTAACTGTTCACTACAACGACTCTGCTTCTTCTGCATTGCCCTTAATTACCCGAGCACATTTGAACCAAACTTCTATAGCAGTCGTTAACCATGACAACACGTTAATAGGTGAAATCTCACCCTTTGCACTCTCCTGCTGTGATGAAACCATTGCAGCTGCAATCACCACCCTATCAGCTGGAGATCTCATGGCCTACCTCGACTATATGGGCCCACCTGAGGATTTGGTCCACTTGGTTAAGACGAGGTTACAAGACAGAAACTTGAATTCCATGTTGGATTTAATGGATGATTGTAATAACCCTTCATCTTCTGCATCTTCAAGTTCAGATGAGGAGTACGGGTCAGGGAAAAATGGTGGCATGGGACGGAGTTACCCTGGGAGGAGATCAGAGGCGATTGTTTGTAACCCATGGAACTCACTAATGGCTGTTATGGTTCAAATGATTGCTCATCGTGTTAGTTATGCTTGGGTTGTTAAAGAGGATTATGGGTTGGTTGGAATTGTGACATTTACAGAGATTTTAGGTCAGTTTCGGCGTATTGCTGGCTCATGGAATAAATGCGGGGAAGAGAATATAAAGAGGAAATAACAAAAGATTTTGGTTTTTTACATTCATATAAAGAGGTACTTATATGCCATGAGTTTTTGTTCTCTTTTTGTTGTACTTTGAAAGGATTGGCATGTTGAATTGATGACTGTCAATCCAAATTTTGAACTTAAACTGGGATACGGTCCAAAAGATATGAGATGGAAGCTTGTGGTATGAATGGATACTAACTCAAATCCTAGCTATATCTTGTTCTTTTATTCTATAATCACAAAGATAATTGTCTGACCTGAACAAGATGGAAACTGACAAATAAAAGATAATGGAACTTACTACAATACTGATCTAAACGATAANTAAAAAAAAAAAAAAAAAAAAAAAAGAGAGAGATTTTGAATCACCAAACTAATTATAATAGGTTTCAGTCCATATTGTTCGGCTTTGTCGTTCCTAACCAAGTTTAGCATCCCTGGCTGGACTGACCATATAAGAGCGGCTGCGCAATATTCATTTCTCTAGTTTGTAACCTTATGACTGAGGCATAGAAGAAAAATTAATCACTATTAACAACAACAATTGTTTTTTGACATTTTGCCAAATTTTAAGTTTTTTTTCCCATGGCCTAAATGACCAAAGCAAGAGTAATGCAGAATTAAAATCAATGGGATTTTTTGGGTTTTCTATATGATCTAGGCAAGTGATTTGTTGTATGCCATCAAAATACTTCTCATACCACATGCCGCGTTGTGTGTTGATGTAGAAGTACGCACTAGCTAATTTTAGAAGTTTGAAGTACCTTTTTTATGATCAAGCATTCATATTGGGACTAATGATCGTACGAGTGCTGATGATGACGCATAACGTGGTTAGGGGAAGACAAACAACAGTTTGTGCTTGAATTTGCTCACGAAGCCTGTTGATACTAGACACTGTTTCTAAACATGTATTTTGCAAACATATTTATGTACGAAAAGAAATCTATAGATTACAGATACTGCTAGAGTTATAAAGAATCTGAATCGAATAAATTAATCTAAACTCTAAATGAGACAAAGAATGGAATGTACAAAGATTTACATTGCTTCAACAACTGGTTTAAGTCAAATGAGTTTTTACAATACTGAGAAAACAATGTAAGTAGAAAACTAATGTGCCTAACCCCAAGTTATATATGAACTTTAATAGACTCCACTAAACAGCTTGTGGCTTCACATACATTTCTCATGAGTATCAAATTAACTACAATTCGAATCATGTATTTTACTTCTGTTGTATAAATGAGAACACATAACATAACTTAAAACGTAAATTACTGGAAATAAAACTTGTGAGATAGCATTTGGTTCTGCGTACTCGTGATCTGCAACTATAAAACCAATTCTGGTTTGGATACGAGTACATTTCACCTCGTCTCCTAACTTGTGGACGGTATCCCACCATTACATAAGGTAGTTTGGATCAACAATCATAACTCGATGTATCATAACAGGCCAAGTTATCCTAAAGAACGATCACATCAACTATAAACAGCTGCAGATTGAGGGAGGGGGGAGCGGCATGTGAATAACAGTTACCGCCAGCCAGCCAATTAACGCATATTTTGTGTCCATTCTTCAATTTTATGAATAGATAACATTATTAAATATATTAGAAAATAATAATTTTAATTAGACAGTTTTTTAACATATTTAAATGACATGATTCATGCATTTGATTATGTTCAAGCTTCCTTCTTAACTAAAATCTTAATCTGAAAGTGAATGGGTCGAAACAAAACCTCAGTAACCACCAACAATGTGTTCCAGCAATCTTTGTAGACCATAATTCCAAGTCCCCAAAACAAGTTGCAGATGAAAAGGTTCTAACAACCGTACATTAAATCCATCATAGCAGTCAAGTTTTTCTCTTGAAACCTCATTTTGACCAAGTGAACAACATGGTGCTCATTCACATTAGCTGGAGGTGGCTTTGTGTCACCTCTGTTGTTTATGTTATATGCTTTCCGTCTTATAGTTCAAAAAGGTACAATATTAGCTAATATCTGTTGACTTCAGAATTCATAAAATTGACATTTGATGCTAACAAGGTAGCTATATGATGAACAGACCAGATGAGTTGGGTTACGGATTAAAACATGCAAACACTTTTTTCATTTCCTTGTATTCTATAATAACTGATGTTTGAATACTACATTATTACAATGATAATCGTTTTGTAACATATTAGAAGGTTTTATACATCATGAAAAGACTTGCAATGACGTTTCGAAGCATTTGACCAATTCAACTAATTTCCATTTTCGCTAATTTTACTCATTTGGCACGGTAGAGACAAAGCATAACCGAAATCAACCAAGTTATCTTATAAATGAGTTAAAACTACCACTCAACTTGACAGATGTTGACAAATTTAATGCATTGTGATTTGTAACCAAAAACAATGTTCAGAAGCCACAAGAACAATTTACAGTAGCAGATAACAATAACAATATCATTGTTAGTAACAACAAATTTTGAAGGCTCTGTTATTTGGATCCTTGACCATATCAATAGTAATGTACAACATTCATGCATCAGTTGCGAGCCACTATAACAATATTGCTATGTATTTGACCATTTTAGGTGTGTAATTTATTCTAAATGCTATAAGTATGTTTATGTATGCTAATGAAAATTGCACCCTTTTGCCATCTTTGACTTTTTGAGTCAAAATGACTAGTAGTAGTTCTTGTATCTTAACTCGGACACACAAGTCGATAGGGCTTCTTTTACCTGGAGATTGCTTGAGTCCATGAGAAGCGCATCTTCATAAAGTCTTTTTGCCTGACTCAACAATTTTACTTTTTCTCTAAAGTTTCTTGTTCGTAAACGAGATCTTTGTTGTAATGCCACACCCCATCTGAAAAGAGCTGCAAGCAGACACTTTTACATCAATAAAGGTTTAAAAAAAATTATGACCTAAAATAAAAATGAAGTCTTATTAGGAGTCTTGACTCAACCAGATAAATCTCAATTGTAGATAATAATTTTCAAATGCATTTATAAAAGTTACATGAGGTATGTCCATGAGTTTTTACTTAGGGCCCGACGGGTTTAGGATTTGGTTTTGGTTTTGGATTTGGATTTGAATTTGTAGTTGGTTTTGGTTTTAAAATAAATAATGAGAGAGAGAATTTAATATATATTTTATAAATGAGAGATTATTTTTAAGTGAAAAATTCAAAATAAGACAAAAAATTATTCTATTGTGTTAAATCAAAACCAAATATAGAGAGAAAACCTGGCAAATCAATTGGGGCTAAGATTTGACCATCAGACAAGCCCGTGAAACTAAACTAAACATACCAAACAATAGAATTTCCAAACAATAGAATTTTAAATTCTTTCATCCTAAACCCTTCCAAACCCACGTACCAAACGCATCCTTAATAGAGAAACCATACGGCAACACAAGTTGAGTATTAAAAGGCTCCAATATAATATAATCTTACAACGACACTAACTTAACAAGTTAAAGCGTAAATGTAGATGAATCAGAATATCTATTAGAAATGTTGTCTCCCCAAGTTGCTTTGAGTGGATCTTCATTCCCACTCTTTGAAATTGGACAGGCTGGTTTACAGGTACAAATGTTCTAAATATGTTGAAATTATCAAAAGGCTGATGTCATTAGTACTTAGTAGCAACCTACTTGCCGGTGTTCTGATTGGCAATTAATTTTTTTTTGTGCACTTAGTATTTATGCTTTCAAATGATGTGCCAATTTGTAATTAATAGGTAATGTTATCTGTTTGGTGCTTACATGGCAATCATAAAGGGACGCGGCGTCATGGCTAGGACATTTGTTGAGAGTTTTAGTCAAACTTATCATTCTTGCTATTCAAATAAACTTCATATTGGTTTTGCAAGTGTAACCTCTAAAAAAACCATCCATATAGACAACTGAGTTTGACCAAAACAATAAACAAATGTACTGGTCATTGTGCCACATCATTTAATGACTGCCAAGTAACAGCACACCCGGTCACATTACCCCTTGATTACCAAATTAGCACATCGACTAAAAGTATGATTACTAGAACGCAACCAAAAAAGAAGGTTTATTTACCAAATTGGAAGACGAGCAATGTAAATTGCTCTTTTAACCCTTATTAAAACAAACAGAAACCTCATGATTTACAATGGGTATTACAATATGGTAATAATTCAGTGCTGTTAATTGTAGTAGTTTTACAAATTATGTTCCAGAATAAAGTCAGATAAGAGCTGCATTTACAATAGTAAAATCAAATATATGCCCTATTGTTGATACTATAAATGCTATCACATGGCTTTGAACACAATTAGCATAACTTAGTTGCATAACATTGCTATAAAAACCAGTAAGTGAAGGAAGATCATACCATCTGGTGTGTGAGAATTACTTTTGGACATCATTGCGTCAAATTTGTCAATGGCCGCCATGTAAACCTTGTCGGCATCAAAAGCTGCTTCCTGAATTCACAATGCCAACGGAAATGAACAAGCATTATACTTTTTAAACTATAAGGTGAAAATTAGATAGCTTTGAACTACAAGAGGTGTCTAGTAAACAATATCCATGAGAAATTACCCACTAAGATTTCAGTATGCTACCCACACATTTGTCTTACTAAGTTCAAAACATTTTACCATTCAAAACAAGTAAGATATTGTTTGTCTATCTGCAATTTATGTTAGTGTGATGTAGTAAAGTGAGTAGTTTACTATTTGAACCATTGCACTAGGTCTTTATTTCAATCAAACTACCCTAAAATGTGCGAGCACACTTTCATTAGCAAAACAGACAGCTTTGGTACATTGCAAGAAAAGGAACATTGTACTTGGCACTTTTTGATCACATAACTATCCTTGCGAACTAAAGTTGGGAAGACAACACTTGAAAAGTAAACGAGTCAAAATTTCCACCTCAATTGCCAACTGCCCGTGTTTTGTTCACTTGTGTTTTAACAGGATTAATGTTTTACTTTGCAAAGAAAAGCAGGTAGAATGGTTAATATATACTCATCCTAGAAAACTATTGTGTTCTCTTTCAATCATGCAAATGTTATACTACCTACGAGGCAAAGGCAGACACAAACATAACAAAATATATTTTATTCTAGCATCTTCGAATTTCAATATTATAAAATGTGTGTGTGTATCTATATATTTGCTAAAGATGCTTACAGGTCCGATATCTGCTATCAGTTGAGCTCTGAATGAAAGCGCAAGACCCCAATTGTACAACGCTCTCATATCATCCCCATCGATAGACAACGCCAACCTATATTTCCTTCCAGCCTTAACCAGTAACTCTTCACACTCTTCACAAACATTTACAAGATAATCCACAAATTTTTCTCTATTAGAGAACTCATCATCAAGTACATTGGAGTCACTTTGTGCAAGTATACCTCTCAATTTTCGGCTAAGTTTAAGTTTTAACTCTCCATGCAAAAGGTAAGTATTTCCCAATTGGCCCACAGCCACTAAGCTCATGGGCTTCATGTCTACAGCTTTAGATAGTAACTCAGTCGACTTATACAACATATTTTCTGCATCTTCTTCAATCCCTCTGTGTGTTAACCACTCTCTTGCTTCTTTTAAAAGTCCATTTGCCTCTGTTACATACTCGTTAAAAAGCAAATCATTCGACATCTCGGAAGACGGAGACGAAGCAAATCCGTTGCCATTTCTGGACTCATCATAAGTTTCCTTGTTAGTTGATTCCATATCGTCATATAGCATATTATTTCCATTAACCCTATACTTTCCTTGTTCTTGCTGAAAATATTCCCCCGTTCTTCTCTGCTTAGAGCTAGCACCAAAATCGAAATCAGCTAAATCATCATCAGACTCCCAAGACCTATCAAAATTCCTATTGTTCATGTTAAACGACACACGCTCACTCTTCACAAACCGCGATTTATTAGTCTTACCGACATACTCATCTCTATCAAAAACTTGTTTAGAACCGGTATCCATCTCCATCGACCCCATTCTACCCATTGTTTTTCCTCCATACGTTTCCTTAACCCTACCATCACTCGTGACAAATTTCATCGTCTTGTCTTCAACAACCGGATCCAAAACCTTTACTTGATCACGTTCACTCTCCTTTAAATCACTCTTAACACTATCTTTCACTTTACTAGGATTCGACCCAAACGACCTATCCTTAAAACCAGCAATAAACTGCGAAAAATCAAACCCTTTTTTACCACTCGGTTTCTTACTCAAAACATTCGACACATCATTAGTATTAACTACCACACCATCAATCATGCTCTTCGCTTGCAAAAGACCTCGTTCAATCGCTTCGACACCGTCAATATACCCAACCAAATCACTCTTACTAATCCTACACTCATCAACGTCTCTCCTCATCCCATTCTTCAACTCCAAAATCTTCACCTCAAACCCATCAAACAAATCCCTTAAACCCTTCAAACCCTCACTCAAAACCCTAAACTCCTCATTCGCACCTCGTTTCTTCGTATTTTTCAACCCCATTAAAAACCCTCCATTATTTAACCACCCAAAAGAAAACCCAACAGCGAAAACAAGTGCACAAACAGGAATCACCACAATCGACGAAACCCTAACCCTAGAAACAACAACAGCACATACAAACCCTAACACATACACAAATGCATATTTTCTATCATTTAAACCGAGTGAAGTAAGTAACTTTGTAAACTGAGTCGACCCAGATGAATCGTTTGACTCGCCGAGGGTTAGATCAGACCAGCCATTGTAATAAGCTGAATGTGAACAAAACGATGTCGTTTTGATGAAATGGAGATTTAATGGGTTGTTTGGGAATTTTAAAAAGATGGGTTTTTTGGGGAGTGATGGGGAATGGATTGAGAAGTGGGGTGGTGTTGAGATTATGGTTTTCATTGTTGTTTGAAAATGGAGATGGTGGTGGTGGTATGGTGGTTATTGTAGTTAACTTGAAATTACTAGGTAGGTGTCAGTCGATGACTGTATTTGTTAGAGTTTGTAATGATTGGGTTGGAAATGTATGATTTTTAAAGCTAAGGGGTCTAGCTTGCCTAGGTTAAACTGTTATTATTATTATTATTATTATTATTATTATTTCTTTTTCACTGCGTTCTCTAGTTATTTTAAACAGAAAGGAAAAGAAATTACAGAAAGCTAAAAATATATTGTGTTTTTAACTTTTCTTGAACAAAAAGGAAAGGAAATTTTAGAAAAGTTCCTAACATTTTTAACCAAATTTTTGTCCAAATATGACCGAATTTGGACGAAAACAAAGTACACCCGAACTATTCAATATAGAATAACCAATGTAACCTTCGGTATTTATACGTCTCTTACTTATATTCGACTTTTGTGATAAAATGAATATGCTTAAAAGGGCATAATGTTATTATATCTCTTTTATTTTCTTTTCCTCTCAACTCAAGAACACAACATTTTCATTTCATTTCAACTTGAGAACATGAACTAAAAAAATAACTTGCCTTTCTATTTCTTTTCTCTTCTCTTCTTTACCCATCATTTCTAACCCATCTGAAAAAACTCGAAAACGCAACATTAGATTTCAATGAGCTGCTTTGGATGTAATGGTAACTATATTTATCGCTGTTATAGTTAGTATTACTCTCACCATCAAATCAACCGTCGTATCCCATAGTAATTAACATAAATTCAACTAAATAAACATACATCACATAAACAAAAATATGTCTCAAAACGCATTCACACACCTATACAAAATAACCATGTTTTGATTTGGTCTAGATGGTGACCAAAACATCTTTAAAACAGTGTTTCAACTCATGAAGGGTAGAAACGTGTAGTGGTTATGACGTTTTGATGTCATGTAGGTCATTAACGTGTGATGCATCAACCCATTATAGGTATTCTAATTTTTATAGGACTAGCAGGGTACCCGCGCGTTGCAGCGGCGGGTACCCTGAAATTAAAATTTTTAATGATCAATTACTTGTCGATAATGAGTTTCTCATGACATCAATTTTACGGATAGCGAGATGTTTAATTTGAAATAACTTTAAATAAAATGTTATATTATACCATATAAAAATAGCAAGTTAACCCAAAAATTTAAATCAAGAAAAAATAACCGTATTTCAAAACCTGGATAAATCCAAAATTATACCAAGTATTTCACTTACTATGACACTTAAAATACATAAGATATTAAATTTTCAGCCTTTGTGTTATTTATTTTGGATCATAAATCATTGCAAGCTCAGTCCAATTTTCGTGTGTTATAGCAATTCAGCCCAAAAAATCATCTTCGTGTGATAATTCATATAAGCCCATTACTTGGATAACCCAATCCATCTGAAACAACCCAATCCACTCACACTCCATATTGGGATATTAAAAGTGATATCCTGATCATTTGGTATCATTTGTGTAACCCTAAAATACATACATCATTTTATCATCCGCCTACCATCTATCCCAACTCATCAAACTGATCTCATATATCTTATCATCATCTTTAATCCAAATTACCATCTCATCTTCTATATCTATCATATATGAACTCATCTCAATCATCATCTTCAATCTTTAATCAAAAATCGAAACAACCAAACTCATTGAATCATCACAGACACCAACAGTATTCAAGAAAAGGAAAGTAACATAATTGTTATAATTCCTTTTCTGTTTGTTTCGGATATTAATGAAGTTATGCTTAAAAAAATCCATCTTTGATGATTTTCTTTCGTTTGTTTGGCCTTGAGGGTTCTTGATATATCTTTGAGTAACACGAAAGAAAGAATTGAGATCTCTTGATTTTTCATTTATGTTCGAGTTTTGTTAAGGTTCGGATTTTGTAGATTGTTGTTGTTGACGCGATGAAAGCAAAAGTATTAATTGATTTTGTAGATATGTAACATTTGGCCATTTAATTATATTGTACAATGTGCTTAAATGGTTGTAAATTTGGGTGAAGGGGTGTTTTTAATAGCATTAATGTTGTAATTATGGAATTTTGGTCTGAAAATGATATTATGCTTATTTTGTTGTACAATATGCTTAATTTGTTGTAATTATGAAAATTGGGTGCATTAAAGTGTTGTAAACCATGCATTTTTTCTTGTAAATCTGAAAATTTTGGAGAGAGAGTGCTTCATCTATTATATGTAGTACTAGCTTCATAACCCGCCCGATGGGCGGGTACGCTTCATAAAATTGTTTGTCGAATTTTTTTTACGCATAAAATAAATAATGAATAAGTCAAATATGTTGAAGGAAAATAAATTAAAAATTATAAATATATTGCTCATGTATTATACATAAAAATAACAGTAATAAGTATCATAATAAATTAATTACATAAGGGTTATTCATATGCGAAACCTGTGAAATCACGGGGATTTCTAAAGAAAATTTTCTTTAAATAGATACATGTGTGAATGAATCAACAAACAACAATGAATGTAAATAAGTTCCATTAGTGTTGAAAGGAATAATAACTAATATATCAATGATACGATAAATAATTTGGTTTGTAACTATTAA
>LBNU01014102.1:21294-39712 GCA_014162995.1 Artemisia annua | reverse complement strand
GGCGCACCCATCGCCAGCTGTTAATGCCCAATATGCATTATTTATAATATTAGCGTTCACACAAAATTAACGGTTCATGATGGGGAATTTAAATTGGCAAGAGACACTCAATGTCTTATTAATCATTATTGGTCAAGCATACCATAAAGCTACTTGTATTCGTTTTGTAAAACTAGCATGTATCCCCCTCGCGAGGTTTATAAAACATTTAAAAGATTAAAAGCGAGGCTATAAACTCACTTGTAGTGTTGGAACTAATGTAAGGAACGTATGTGGCAAACAAGGCGCGTTCACGAGCCGCAACCTAACATGAATGAATATTTTCTAACTTAGATTTAATAAGAATGTTACGAATGCAAATGTATATGCCATTTATACCACTCGTTTGTACTCAAAAATATATTGTTGTCGAAAATATAATTTACATCTTCATATAAGGTCATAGTGAATATTACATGTTCATATAGTCTAATAATGTTATACGGTAGTTATATAGTGAAATATAGTGAAATATAGGTTTTAGACGTAAAGTATAACACTTAGATAATTTTTGAAAACGGCTCAAACATGGGTGTTTACATAGTTCTTGTTTATACTTAGAAAATTTTCTGAGTATTGTGCTGTTGGTATATTTAGTGAAACAATAACTTTCGAAAAATCATAACTATTTCGTTGTAAGTCCGTTTTTCAAGAATTTTATATCCCCGGTTAGCTCTAAACAAGTACTAACACCTTTTTATCATGTTGGTACATTTTAATGAGGGTTAGGGGCCTGTTTTCATGGAAAACTTTACTACATCAGCAACACAATTTCAGGATATATAAGAAAAACACTTGTAACTTGTTTATAGCGTAACTTTCTCGTTTCAAACTCATTTTAGTCCGTTCTTTTTGCAATGGTTTCCTTTTGTTCTTAACTTTCTGAGTATCTTATCAAAAATAGGCCATGAGTTGCTGAGTTTTCTAAATTTTATAAAAATGTCCAGGCTGTCCCAAATTGTTCAAAATAAATTTGGTATAACTTGTTTTTATCATAACTTTTTCGTTATAAACCCGTTTTTACCCGTTCTTTCAGCCATGGCTTCATCTTAAAGTGTATTTTCTTTATATTTGGTCAAAAATGGGTCCAAACCTACTGAGTTTTCTGTATTTTTAAAATAAGACCAGAAGCTTATATATATTGTCAAAAATGGTTTTCTCATCCTATAATTAATCCAATTTCATCATCAATCAACTCCAACAATCCCATAAACTACCATACACCTCCTAAAGGTGTCATGGGTTCCTAAATTACATAAAACAATCTCTACACCAAAACCTTATATATATATATATATATCTCATAAAATTAACAAAACATAATTTTAGAGTGGTACAAATTACATCTACTTGCATGCATGTAAAAATTGACTAGAACATGCAGGAACATATCAAAAACATGAAGAGTTTAATGAATCACTCACTTGGAAGATAACTAGTTAATTATGAAGAAAACCCTAACTAATCCATAGGTTTATATTTCAAAACCTTGTAATGGATGTTTATAACCACTTGTAAAATGTTGTTCTTGCAAAATCTTGTCTTCCTTGTGGATTTGGATATGGAACAAGCTAGGAGGGAGCACCAAGAGAGATGGAAAATTTTTGTTTGATCTAAATTTTTGTTGCATGCAAAAGTGGAAGTATAATGAGATAGTGGGATTTTGTTGGTATGTTTTAGGACACCAAGTGTCCTTGGGGGTACACATGGCCGGCCACCTCTCTTGAGGTTGTTGTGTTTATAGTTTTTGTCCCACTTTTGATTTACGGGGTACCGTTTAGTGCATAGTTTGAGTAGTTTTGACGAATTCGGGTACCGGGTTAATTAGAAATAACTTTTAATGGTACCATTGTGACGAAATACAAATGTAAAAATTATAAAAATATCATTTTTGTAGATAGTAGGTTTTTCAATAACTTTCACTTTATTACTACGAATGCTTTCGTAGTTATACATTTTCGATAATTTTAAGTAATTAATTCCCAAAATAAAAGTGAAAGTAACTTTTTAATATTAGGATTACAAAGAAAAATAGTGGAGTACATGAAATGTAGAGTGGATATAGTATAGTTGTGGTCGAATGAATTGGATGTACACGGATAACTTCCAACGAAGTTAATTTATTAAAATAGGATAGTTATTAAATAAACTATTATTTAAAATATAAGACATCAATTTTTAGAAATGTCACAGCACGTACCACTTAGGAGAGCTCCGTCCCGGAGCTTAACTCGTTTTATCTCCTGACGGCTCATCAGTGAAAAGATGAGGATACTTTCCCCGGATTTGATCTTCGCGCTCCCACGTGTACTCTTGTCCTCGCCGGGTATTCCAACGAACCTTGACAATAGGGATGCGACTTTGCTTGAGTTGTTTTACCTCACGATCCATGATCTCTACCGGTTCTTGTATGAAGTGTAGCTTGTCATCGATCCGAAGTTCTTCTAATGGAATGATAAGACTTTCATCCGACAAACACTTTTTGAGGTTAGAAACGTGAAAAGTGTTGTGAATGCCTTGAAGTCCTTCAGGTAGCTCTAATTTGTACGCCACCGGACCAACTCTAGCTAAGATCTTGAATGGTCCGATATATCGTGGACTTAGCTTTCCACGCTTACCAAAACGAATTACACCTTTCCATGGCGAAACCTTGAGCATAACTTTATCACCTACATTAAACTCCAAAGGTCGGCGTCTAACATCGGCATAACTTTTCTGGCGGCTACGGGCAGTTAACAAACGGTTCTTGATTTGAACAATCTTCTCCGTTGTTTCACGAATCATTTCTGGCCCTGTGAGTTGAGTATCTCCAACCTCACTCCAGCTAACGGGTGATCTACACTTTCGTCCGTAGAGAGCTTCGAACGGTGCAGCCTTGATGCTTGCGTGATAACTATTGTTGTAGGAGAATTCGACTAATGGTAAATGTCGATCCCAACTACTTCCAAAGTCAATCACACACGCCCTTAGCATGTCTTCTAGAGTTTGTATTGTTCGCTCGCTTTGACCATCCGTTTGCGGGTGGTACGCCGTACTCATATCTAAATTCGTATCCAACGCCTTCTGAAGTGACTTCCAAAACCCCGATGTAAATCGGCTATCTCTGTCGGATATAATTGAAATAGGCACACCATGTCTACAAACAATCTCTTTCAAGTATAGCCGAGCAAGTTTCTCCATACCATCAGTCTCTTTTATTGGTAGGAAATGAGCAGATTTCGTCAAGCGATCCACAATGACCCAAATTGCATCATACCCACTTGGAGTTCTAGGAAGCTTAGTGATGAAATCCATGGTGATTCTTTCCCATTTCCAAATAGGAATATCGGGTTGTTGAAGAAAACCGGCTGGCTTTTGATGTTCCGCCTTCACTTTCGCACAAGTTAGGCACTTGCTAACATAGGTGGCAATCTCAGCCTTCATATTGGGCCACCAATACAGTTGTTTCAGATCGTGGTACATCTTATCTGAACCCGGATGAATAGAATATTTGGATTTGTGAGACTCGTGCATGATTAAGTCTCTCAAACCTCCAAATAACGGTAACCAAACACGATTACCAAAACATCGGGTTCCATCGGGACGAGTCTCAAATATTGGTTTGATCCCCTGCCCGAGATTCTCGGCTTTCACATTTTCTTCTTTTATTGCTTCTTCTTGAGCCTTAAGAATTTGTTCCGGTAACTTCGGGAGAATTGTGGTTGTCATAACCAAGGATCTAACACGTAATGGTTTTGCCCTTTCCTTTCGGCTCAAGGCATCAGCCACCACGTTTGCTTTCCCTGGGTGATAACGAATATCACAATCGTAATCACTTAGGAGTTCGATCCATCTTCGTTGTCTCATGTTAAGCTCTTTTTGATCAAGGATGTATTGGAGACTCTTGTGATCTGTATACACCGTACACTTCGTACCGTACAAGTAGTGTCTCCATAGTCTAAGAGCAAAAACTACAGCACCCAATTCTAGATCATGGGTCACATAGTTTTCTTCATGAGTTCTCAATTGTCGAGAAGCATATGCTATGACCTTTTGTCGTTGCATCAATACTGCTCCAAAACCTTTATTCGATGCATCACAATAGACTACAAAATCTTCCGCCCCATCCGGTAATGCCAAGATAGGTGCGCTACAAAGTTTCTGTTTTAATGTTTGGAAAGCCTCTTCTTCGTCTTTACCCCACTCATACTTCTTATTCTTCTCGGTCAGCTTGGTAAGAGGTTTGGCTATTATAGAAAAACCTTCAATGAATCTTCGATAATAGCCAGCAAGTCCTAAGAATTGCCTCACTTCTGTTGGTGACTTCGGTGCAGTCCAATTTTGGATAGCTTCAATCTTCGAAGGATCCACATGAACACCTTTACTATTGATCACATGGCCGAGAAATTGTACAGATTCTAGCCAAAATTCACATTTCGAGAACTTGGCGTACAATTGCTCCTTTTTGAGTAACTCCAAAATAATCTTCAAGTGTTCTTCGTGTTCCTCCTTGCTCTTGGAGTAAATCAGAATATCATCAATGAATACAATTACAAACTTGTCGAGGTACGGTTTGCACACTCGATTCATCAAGTCCATGAATATCGCTGGTGCATTTGTCAATCCAAACGGCATCACTTGGAACTCGTAGTGACCATACCGAGTTCTAAATGCAGTAATTGGAGTGTCTTTTTCTCGGATGCGGAGCTGATGGTAACCTGATCGTAGGTCAATCTTGGAATATACACTTGAGCCTTGAAGTTGATCAAATAAATCGTCAATCCTAGGGAGTGGATAACGATTTTTGACCGTCAACTTGTTAAGCTCGCGGTAATCGATACACATACGAAAAGACCCGTCTTTCTTCTTCACAAACAACACCGGAGCTCCCCAAGGCGACGAGCTCGGTCGAATGAATCCTTTCTCCGACAACTCTTGTAGTTGTTCCGATAGCTCCTTCATTTCTGATGGTGCTAAACGATAAGGTGCACGTGCCACAGGTGCAGCGCCGGGCACTAATTCAATTTGGAACTCTACTTGTCGATGTGGTGGAAGTCCCGGTAGATCGTCGGGAAACACTTCCGAGAAATCACGGACAATCGGTACATCTTCTAATCGTCTTTCGATTGATCCCTTCTCTGTCACTTGTGCTAGATACAATTGGCACCCTTGTCCAATGTACCTTTGAGCCTTGATACGAGTTATGACCTTTAAATGAGACTTGCCTCTATCGCCTTCGATTATTAGTGTTTTGTTGTTGTATGGCATGCGAACAATCTTTTCACTACAAATGATTGCTGCGTTTCGGTAGGATAACCAATCCATTCCAATAATGACATCAAAAGTACCAAGTTCAATTGGCATGAGGTCAATACTAAATGGATGGTTCGCTAGAATTATGGTACAACCCTTTAGAACAGTGTTGGTACTAACCAATTTCCCATCGGCTAATTCTACTTCATAACTATAGTTTAACTTAATCGGGTTAATATTTATCAGCACACTAAAACTAGTGGACACAAAGCTCTTGTCGGAACCCGAATCAAATAAAACTTTAGCATAATGATTATTGAGTAGAAACGTACCCGTCACGACATTCGGGCCTTGTTGCTCTCCCATTGCATACGCCTTAGCACGATTATTCCCACCTTTATCATTTCCTTTGTTTGGACAATGGTTACTCTTGTGCCCCTTCTCCCCACAGCCATAGCAAGTTACCACCTCACCTTTATCATTTCCCTTATTCGGACAATTGTTACTCTTGTGCCCTTTTTCCCCACAGCCATAGCAAACTACAATTGGCTGTGTATTAGCACCAGTAGCAGTAGCCTTACCCTTACAATCGTTTGCCATATGACCGTTCTTTCCACAAGTGGTACATTTTGCATTGCAGTAACCAGTGTGATGTTTCTTGCAACGATTACAATATGGATAATTTCCAGCATATCCACCCTTTCCAGTTGGAGCATCAGTCATTGCCTTCGCATTCTCTTGTCTTTTATTTTGCTGATGGTGATCATTGTTGTGACCTTGGTTGTTGTTTCCTTTCTTGTCATCATCCCACTTTCTTTTGTGTTGATTGTTGTTATTGTTGTTAGCATTCTGAGCCAATCCATACTCTACCACTTGAGCCATAAGCTTTTGAGTGATAACAATAGCTGCATCTAGAGTTTGTGGATTAGAGGATGTCACATCTCCTTTAATGCTTCTTGGAAGACCTTTAAGAAAAGCTTCTATTTCCTTATCGAAATCCGGCACCATACTAGGACACAAAGCCTTCAACTCTTGGAACCTCCGGATGTAAGTTTCGATATCATAATTCTTCACCTTCAAATCATAAAACTCGGTTTCAAGCAACCTTATTTCACTACGAGGACAGAACTTATTAGTTGCCAATTTCTTGAAATCGGTCCATGTAGTTTCATAGGCTTTTTCCATTCCGATAGGTTGAGCGTACGAGTTCCACCAAGACTTAGCATATTCTATCATAGTACCCACGGCATATTGAACTTTGCAATCTTCTGCACATTTGCTAAGTATGAACGTGTTCTCGACACTTTCAAACCAGCGGATTAATCCAACCGCCCCTTCAGTTCCCTTAAACTTAATAGGATCACAACCCAGAAATTGTTTATAAGTGCAACCACGCACTACAGCACCAGTTGCAGCCCCAGTGGCTCCAGCACCGCCACCGGCAGCCCCAGCGGCTCCAGCACCGCCACCGGCAGCCCCAGTGTCATTAACCCTTGCGGCACGATCCTCGGCTAAAGCCTGGGCAACACTATCAGCGACTAGCTTTCGAATTTCAGCGTTAGTCATCTTCTTTGGTGGCATGATTCTATCACAACACAAGAAAATTTTGATGAGTATTTATACAATGACATAAATATAGTCATGCATTATTAAATTGAATATGAAAGATTTCACAACAATATAGAATAGAATATAAGAGAATATAACTTCATCATTCATTACAAAAGATTAATACATTGTTGGTTCGTATTACAAAATATGACGAAGTCATTACATTCGATGATACTAGTTACTAACTAATAGTAATTTACAAGATGGAAGAAGAACAACGAAATACAACAAGAGAAATACAAATACATAGACTACTAATGGTCACGAAGTGATCCATGAGATACAACAAAAGAAGTACAAGTACATAAACTACTAATGGTCACGAGGTGATCCACGTGGCTCGGGTGGTAAGGTCTCCCCATACACCGCTAGCACATCGGTGACATCACATGATCTCTCCTCATCGTAACCCAATCGGATCATCTCTTCCCAATGATCATAGGCCCATCGCCTCATCTCATAAAGATCTTTCTCCAGACGTTCGTTTGTCATACGATCAAACTCACGAGACAACTCAACATCTTCTAACTTATGTTTTAACTTCTTATTTTCAGCCCTTAATCCCTCATCATCCCATTCTCGAACACGTTTCCCCAACACATCAACCTCACTCTTATTCTTATCTTGTTGTCGTTCTACTAAACCCAAATCAAGATCAAGTAAATTCATGCGGTTATGTGCAAGTCTATCCCTAGATAAAGAACGTTCTCCTTCAAGTTCTCTCACCACCATTTGCCTTTCTAGTACCTTAACCTTTCCATAAAGAGAGTTGATATCTCTCCTCATGTAACTAGGCACGAGTTCTTCGGCCTCATAAATGATAGGAGCAGAAGAGGATGATCCACCTCTCTCATAAATACCTCTAGGAAACATACGTCTAGCAAGTGGTACTTGTGTAATAGTACCTACAGTAGCAATCTCATCAGTTTCCGGTTCAGAATCAGAAGAAGTATCCGATAGTGGAGGTGGTGGATAAGGCGAACCAGGTGCCTCATACGGATGAATTAGTTCAGGTTCATCCATTTCTTCATCGGAGCTTACATCTTGAAACATTTGCTCTTCTATCTCTTCCTCTTCATCCTCAAATGGCTCCTCTTCATCTTCATCCTCAAGGTCGGGATGAAGGTGATTAGGTAGTGGAGGTAGAGGTTGAGCGGGTGCAAGCTCGGGCTGAGCTGGCTCGACTTCCAAAAGATCTAACGCTTGATTAGGAGGAATCGGGAGTGCCATGACAAATCTGAAAAATCATATATATATAAAGTTAGAATATGGAGAGAAATGTTATTATAAAAATAATGTTTTGACATAAGTAAATGAGTAAAATAACGGTTGTTACATCGATAAGCAAGAGTTTAATAAATATTACATGTATAAATGATAATATTTATTGTGCGCATATGAACAACAATGGTGCAATCAAAGAGTTGTGTAGATTAAATTTTTAGACAAAATTTAAAATTTTTATTAATACAACAAGAAGTTTTATACGTAAAATTTAAATATATAAGAAGTGATATTTCACGGATTATCGAATAAGATAGAAAACAATTATAACACTTATAATTATTTCTAGTATAGCATGATCAAGATGTATATATATATACGAGGGAAAAATAGGAAGCTCGGGAGTAGGCGCGCATGGATATCGGACAAGATGATGGAAGCTCATGATTTTAAAAAAAAATAAACGATTATAGTCTAGGTTTTTAAAAATAAAAAGACCTAGTTCACTATAATTTGTGCTCTGGTACCAATCTATAACACCCCCATTTTCAGGTTTGCAGCGGAAGGGTCATGGGGTGCTATATATCGATCACATAGTACAAACATAATAAACAAGTTTCATACAAGAAATATTTAATAAACATAAACCTTAAAAGGTTATTATATTTTACATGAAGTCCCAAAAGTTTACTTCACAAGTTTGAAAGATACATAGATATGATAATAAAAGTCTTTAACATTTTAGTACATCATAAAAACATTTAAAAACATGAGCCATCTTTAATCGATAATCTTTCCTTGCGCGGCCCATCCAAGCTGAGGTACTTACGGACCTGAGATAAAACATGCTAAAAGTCAACAAATAATGTTGAGTGAATTCATAGAGTTTAGTAATAATAAAGTGAATACAAGTATCATTCATCGGGTAACAAGTATGATCAGTACTTGTCGGTTATTAGATTATAACATAGAGCTCATGAAACCGAACCTTAACCAAGTTTATAATTTGCCCCGGTAGGGTAATATTTGCCATTTACCTCATATTCTCAATATTATATGACCGTTGAAAGATGAGAGCTACTCATTCGGCCAGGCTGGTCAATGCCCAATATGCATATTTATAATATTAGCGTTTACACAAAATTAACGGTTCATGATGGGGACTTAATTGGCAAGTGTTACTCATTATCTTATAATCATGTATTCGGGTCAAGCATACCAAAAGCTACTTGTATTCGTTTTGTAAAACTAGCATGTATCCCCCTCGCGAGGTTTATAAATCATTTAAAGTTTAAAAGCGAGGCTATAAACTCACTTGTAGTGTTGGAGCTAAGAGTAAGGAATGGATATGTCAAATAAGGCGCGTTCACAATCCGCAACCTATCATGATTAAATATTTTCTAACTTAGATTTAATAATAAAAATGTTATGAATGCAAATGTATATGTCATTTATACCACTCTTATGTACTCAAAATATATCGTTGTTGAAAATAAAGTTTTACATCTACGTATAAGGTGAATATGGATATTACTTGTTGTTGGTATTTCTAGTAAAACAATAACTTTCGAAAAATCATAACTAATTCGTTATAAGTCCGTTTTTCAAGAATTTTATATCCCCGGTTAGCTCTAAACAAATACTAATACATTTTTATCATGTTGGTACATTTTAATGAAGGTTAGGGACCTGTTTTCATTGAAAACTTTATTACATCAGCAACATAAATTTCAGATTTTATAAGAAACACTAGTAACTTGTTTCTAGCGTAAATTTCTCGTTTCAAACTCATTTTAGTCCGTTCTTTTTGCTATGGTTTCCTTTTAGTCTTAACTTTCTGAGTACCTTGTCAAAAATAAGTCATGAGTTGCTGAGTTTTCCAGAATTTAGAAAAATGTCCAGGTGGTCTCAAAATGGTTAAACATAATTTGGTATAACTTGTTTTTAGCATAACTTTTTCGTTATAAACCCGTTTTTACCCGTTCTTTCGGCCATGGCTTCATCTTAAAATGTATTTTCTTTATCTTAGGTCAAAAATGGGTTCCAACCTACTGAGTTTTCTGTATTTTCAAATTATGACCAGAAGCTTGTTTTTAATGTCCATTAGGGTTTTCTCATCCTATAACTATTCTAATTTCACCATCAATTCAATCCAACAATCCCATAAACTACCATACACCTCCTCAAGGTGTCATGGGTTCCTAATAAACATCAAAACATCACCACACCAAAACTCTACATATCTATATATCAAAAGTTTAATAAAACATAAGATTTGAGTGGTACAAATTTCATCTACTTGCATGCATATATAATTTAATTAAAATGTGGTAGAAATATACCAAGAACAATGAAAGTATAATAATTTACTCACTTGGAAGATAATTAGTTATTTAGCAAGAAAACCTTAACTAATCCATAGGTTTATATTTCAAAACCTTGTAATGGATGTTTATGAGCACTTGTATTAACTTGTTCTTGCAAAATTTGATCTTCTTTGTGGTCTTGAAATTGGAACGAGCTAGGGAGGGTGAGCAAGGAGGAGAGAAAGCTTTTGGTGATACTAACTATGTTGTATGTGTTGGTTGCATGCAAAGGTTGGTGTACAAAAGAGGTAGTGGACTTGTAGGTGGGATTTGTGTTATACAAGTGTCCCATGGGACTTCCTTGGCCGGCCACATTGCTAGGAGTGGGGCAAAGTTATAAATTTTGTCCCACTTTGTTTTTACGGGGTACCGTTTAGTGCATAGCTCGAGTAGTTTTGACGTTTTCGGGTACCGGGTTAATTAGAAATAATTTTTAATGGTACCATAGTGATGAAATACTATTGTAAAAATTATGAAAATATAATTTTAGTAGATGATGAGTTTTTCAATAACTTTCACATTATTACTACGAATGCTTTCGTAGTTATATGTTTTTGATAGTTTTAAGTAATTAGTTCCTAAAATAAAAGTGAAAGTAACTTTTTAAATTAGGGTTTCAAGGAAAAATAAATAGTGGACTACAAGAAATGTAGAGTTGACATATATAGTCGTAGTGAAAGAATTGGATGTTCACGGATAACTTTCTACGAAGTTGGTTTATTAGAAATGGAATAGTTATTAAATAAACTATTATTTAAAATATAAGACATGAATTTTTGAGAAATGTCACAGCACGTACCACTTAGGAGAGCTCCGTCCCGGAGCTTAACTCGTTTTATCTCCTAACGGCTCATCGGTGAAAAGATGAGGATACTTTCCCCGGATTTGATCTTCGCGCTCCCACGTGTACTCTTGTCCTCGCCGGGTATTCCAACGAACCTTGACAATGGGGATGCGACTTTGCTTGAGTTGTTTTACTTCACGATCCATGATCTCCACAGGTTCTTCTATGAAGTGTAGCTTGTCATCGATCCGAAGTTCTTCTAATGGAATGATAAGACTTTCATCCGACAAACACTTTTTGAGGTTAGAAACGTGAAAAGTGTTGTGAATGCCTTGAAGTCCTTCAGGTAGCTCTAATTTGTACGCCACCGGACCAACTCTAGCTAAGATCTTGAATGGTCCGATATATCGTGGACTTAGCTTTCCACGCTTACCAAAACGAATTACACCTTTCCATGGCGAAACCTTGAGCATAACTTTATCACCTACATTAAACTCCAAAGGTCGGCGTCTAACATCGGCATAACTTTTCTGGCGGCTACGGGCAGTTAACAAACGGTTCTTGATTTGAACAATCTTCTCCGTTGTTTCACGAATCATTTCTGGCCCTGTGAGTTGAGTATCTCCAACCTCACTCCAGCTAACGGGTGATCTACACTTTCGTCCGTAGAGAGCTTCGAACGGTGCAGCCTTGATGCTTGCGTGATAACTATTGTTGTAGGAGAATTCGACTAATGGTAAATGTCGATCCCAACTACTTCCAAAGTCAATCACACACGCCCTTAGCATGTCTTCTAGAGTTTGTATTGTTCGCTCGCTTTGACCATCCGTTTGCGGGTGGTACGCCGTACTCATATCTAAATTCGTATCCAACGCCTTCTGAAGTGACTTCCAAAACCCCGATGTAAATCGGCTATCTCTGTCGGATATAATTGAAATAGGCACACCATGTCTACAAACAATCTCTTTCAAGTATAGCCGAGCAAGTTTCTCCATACCATCAGTCTCTTTTATTGGTAGGAAATGAGCAGATTTCGTCAAGCGATCCACAATGACCCAAATTGCATCATACCCACTTGGAGTTCTAGGAAGCTTAGTGATGAAATCCATGGTGATTCTTTCCCATTTCCAAATAGGAATATCGGGTTGTTGAAGAAAACCGGCTGGCTTTTGATGTTCCGCCTTCACTTTCGCACAAGTTAGGCACTTGCTAACATAGGTGGCAATCTCAGCCTTCATATTGGGCCACCAATACAGTTGTTTCAGATCGTGGTACATCTTATCTGAACCCGGATGAATAGAATATTTGGATTTGTGAGACTCGTGCATGATTAAGTCTCTCAAACCTCCAAATAACGGTAACCAAACACGATTACCAAAACATCGGGTTCCATCGGGACGAGTCTCAAATATTGGTTTGATCCCCTGCCCGAGATTCTCGGCTTTCACATTTTCTTCTTTTATTGCTTCTTCTTGAGCCTTAAGAATTTGTTCCGGTAACTTCGGGAGAATTGTGGTTGTCATAACCAAGGATCTAACACGTAATGGTTTTGCCCTTTCCTTTCGGCTCAAGGCATCAGCCACCACGTTTGCTTTCCCTGGGTGATAACGAATATCACAATCGTAATCACTTAGGAGTTCGATCCATCTTCGTTGTCTCATGTTAAGCTCTTTTTGATCAAGGATGTATTGGAGACTCTTGTGATCTGTATACACCGTACACTTCGTACCGTACAAGTAGTGTCTCCATAGTCTAAGAGCAAAAACTACAGCACCCAATTCTAGATCATGGGTCACATAGTTTTCTTCATGAGTTCTCAATTGTCGAGAAGCATATGCTATGACCTTTTGTCGTTGCATCAATACTGCTCCAAAACCTTTATTCGATGCATCACAATAGACTACAAAATCTTCCGCCCCATCCGGTAATGCCAAGATAGGTGCGCTACAAAGTTTCTGTTTTAATGTTTGGAAAGCCTCTTCTTCGTCTTTACCCCACTCATACTTCTTATTCTTCTCGGTCAGCTTGGTAAGAGGTTTGGCTATTATAGAAAAACCTTCAATGAATCTTCGATAATAGCCAGCAAGTCCTAAGAATTGCCTCACTTCTGTTGGTGACTTCGGTGCAGTCCAATTTTGGATAGCTTCAATCTTCGAAGGATCCACATGAACACCTTTACTATTGATCACATGGCCGAGAAATTGTACAGATTCTAGCCAAAATTCACATTTCGAGAACTTGGCGTACAATTGCTCCTTTTTGAGTAACTCCAAAATAATCTTCAAGTGTTCTTCGTGTTCCTCCTTGCTCTTGGAGTAAATCAGAATATCATCAATGAATACAATTACAAACTTGTCGAGGTACGGTTTGCACACTCGATTCATCAAGTCCATGAATATCGCTGGTGCATTTGTCAATCCAAACGGCATCACTTGGAACTCGTAATGACCATACTGAGTTCTAAATGCAGTAATTGGAGTGTCTTTTTATCGGATGCGGAGCTGATGGTAACCTGACCGTAGGTCAACCTTGGAATATACACTTGAGCCTTCAAGTTGATCAAACAAATCGTCAATCCTAGGGAGTGGATAACGATTTTTGACCGTCAACTTGTTAAGCTCGCGGTAATCGATACACATACGAAAGGACCCGTCTTTCTTCTTCACAAACAACACCGGAGCTCCCCAAGGCGACGAGCTCGGTCGAATGAATCCGGATAGCTCCTTCATTTCTGATGGTGCTAGCCGATAAGGTGCACGTGCCACAGGTGCAGCGCCGGGCACTAATTCAATTTGGAACTCTACTTTTCGATGTGGTGGAAGTCCCGGTAGATCGTTGGGAAACACTTTCGAAAAATCGCGGACAATCGGTACATCTTCTAATCGTCTTTCGATTGATCCCTTCTCTGTCACTTGTGCTAGATACAATTGGCACCCTTGTCCAATGTACTTTTGAGCCTTGATACGAGATATGACTTTTAATTGAGACTTGCTTCTATCGCCTTCGATTATTAGTGTTTTGTTGTTGTGTGGGATGCGAACAATCTTTTCACTACAAATAATTGCCGCGTTTCGGTAGGATAACCAATCCATTCCAATAATGACATCAAAAGTACCAAGTTCAATTGGCATGAGGTCAATACTAAATGGATGGTTCGCTAGAATTATGGTACAACCCTTTAGAACAGTGTTGGTACTAACCAATTTCCCATCGGCTAATTCTACTTCATAACTATAGTTTAACTTAATCGGGTTAATATTTATCAGCACACTAAAACTAGTGGACACAAAGCTCTTGTCGGAACCCGAATCAAATAAAACTTTAGCATAATGATTATTGAGTAGAAACGTACCCGTCACGACATTCGGGCCTTGTTGCTCTCCCATTGCATACGCCTTAGCACGATTATTCCCACCTTTATCATTTCCTTTGTTTGGACAACGGTTACTCTTGTGCCCCTTCTCCCCACAGCCATAGCAAGTTACCACCTCACCTTTATCATTTCCCTTATTCGGACAATTGTTACTCTTGTGCCCTTTTTCCCCACAGCCATAGCAAACTACAATTGGCTGTGTATTAGCACCAGTAGCAGTAGCCTTACCCTTACAATCGTTTGCCATATGACCGTTCTTTCCACAAGTGGTACATTTTGCATTGCAGTAACCAGTGTGATGTTTCTTGCAACGATTACAATATGGATAATTTCCAGCATATCCACCCTTTCCAGTTGGAGCATCAGTCATTGCCTTCGCATTCTCTTGTCTTTTATTTTGCTGATGGTGATCATTGTTGTGACCTTGGTTGTTGTTTCCTTTCTTGTCATCATCCCACTTTCTTTTGTGTTGATTGTTGTTATTGTTGTTAGCATTCTGAGCCAATCCATACTCTACCACTTGAGCCATAAGCTTTTGAGTGATAACAATAGCTGCATCTAGAGTTTGTGGATTAGAGGATGTCACATCTCCTTTAATGCTTCTTGGAAGACCTTTAAGAAAAGCTTCTATTTCCTTATCGAAATCCGGCACCATACTAGGACACAAAGCCTTCAACTCTTGGAACCTCCGGATGTAAGTTTCGATATCATAATTCTTCACCTTCAAATCATAAAACTCGGTTTCAAGCAACCTTATTTCACTACGAGGACAGAACTTATTAGTTGCCAATTTCTTGAAATCGGTCCATGTAGTTTCATAGGCTCTTTCCATTCCGATAGGTTGAGCGTACGAGTTCCACCAAGACTTAGCATATTCTATCATAGTACCCACGGCATATTGAACTTTGCAATCTTCTGCACATTTGCTAAGTATGAACGTGTTCTCGACACTTTCAAACCAGCGGATTAATCCAACCGCCCCTTCAGTTCCCTTAAACTTAATAGGATCACAACCCAGAAATTGTTTATAAGTGCAACCACGCACTACAGCACCAGTTGCAGCCCCAGTGGCTCCAGCACCGCCACCGGCAGCCCCAGCGGCTCCAGCACCGCCACCGGCAGCCCCAGCGTCATTAACCCTTGCGGCACGATCCTCGGCTAAAGCCTGGGCAACACTATCAGCGACTAGCTTTCGAATTTCAGCGTTAGTCATCTTCTTTGGTGGCATGATTCTATCACAACACAAGAAAATTTTGATGAGTATTTATACAATGACATAAATATAGTCATGCATTAGTAAATTGAATATGAAAGATTTCACAACAATATAGAGTAGAATTTAAGAGAATATAACTTCTTCATTCATTACAAAAGATTAATACATTGTTGGTTCGTATTACAAAATATGACGAAGTCATTATATTCGATCATACTAGTTACTAACTAATAGTAATTTACAAGATGGAAGAAGAACAACGAAATACAACAAGAGAAATACAAATACATAGACTACTAATGGTCACGAGGTGATCCATGAGATACAACAAATGAAGTACAAGTACATAAACTACTAATGGTCACGAGGTGATCCACGTGGCTCGGGTGGTAAGGTCTCCCCATACACCGCTAGCACGTCGGTGACATCACATGATCTCTCCTCATCATAACCCAATCGGACCATCTCCTCCCAATGATCATAGGCCTATCGCCTCATCTCATAAAGATCTTTCTCAAGGCGTTCGCTTGTCATACGATCAAACTCACGAGACAACTCAACATCTTCTAACTTATGTTTCAACTTCTTATTTTCAGCCCTTACTCCTTCATCATCCCATTCCCGAACACGTTTCCCCAACACATCAACCTCACTCTTATTCTTATCTTGTTGTTGTTCTACTAAACCCAAATCAAGATAAAGTAAATTCATGCGGTGATGTGCAAGTCTATCCCTAGACAAAGAACGTTCCCCTTCAAGTTCTCTCACCACCATTTGCCTTTCTAGTACCTTAACCTTTCCATAAAGAGAGTTGATATCTCTCCTCATGTAACTAGGCACGAGCTCTTCGGCCTCATAAATGATAGGAGCAGAAGAGGATGATCCACCTCTTTCATAAATACCTCTAGGAAACATACGTCTAACAAGTGGTACTTGTGTAATAGTACCTACAGTAGCAATCTCATCAGTTTCCGGTTCAAAATCAGAAGAAGTATCCGATAGTGGAGGTGGTGGATAAGGCGAACCAGGTGCCTCATATGGATGAATTAGTTCAGGTTCATCCATTTCCTCATCGGAGCTTACATCTTGTAACATTTGCTCTTCTATCTCTTCCTCTTCATCCTCAAATGGCTCCTCTTCATCTTCATCCTCAAGGTTGGGATGAAGGTGATTAGGTAGTGGAGGTAGAGGTTGAGCGGGTGCAAGCTCGGGCTGAGCTAGCTCGACTTCCAAAATATCTAACGCTTGATTAGGAGGAATCGGGAGTGCCATGACAAATCTGAAAAATCATATATATATATAAAGTTAGAATATGGAAAGAAATGTTATTATGAAAATAATATTTGACATAAGTAAATGAGTAAAATAATGGTTGTTACATCGATAAGCAAGAACTTGATAAATATTACATGTACAAATGATAATATTTATTGTGCGCATATGTACAACAATGGTGCAATCAAAGAGTTGTGTAGATTAAATTTTTTTTTTTGGATAAAGTTTAAAATTTTCACGAATACAACAAGAAGTTTTTATACGTAAAGTTTAAATATATAAGAAGTGATATTTCACGGATTATCAAATAAGATAGAAAATAATTATAACGCTTATAATTATTTCTAGTATAGCATGATCAAGATGTATATATACGAGGGAGAAATAGGAAGCTCGGGAGTAGGCGTGCATGGATATCGGACAAGATGATGGAAGCTCATGATTTTTAAAGAAAATAAACGATTATAGTCTAGGTTTTTAAAAAACAAAAAGACCTAGTTCACTATAATTTGTGCTCTGGTACCAATCTATAACACCCCATTTTCAGGATCGCAGCGGAAGGGACATGGGGTGCTATATATCGATCACATAGTACAAACATAATAAACAAGTTTCATACAAGAAATATTTAATAAACACACCGTAAAAGGTTATTCAAGTTTTACAAGAGGTCCCAAAAGTTTACAAAGTTTGAAAGTACATAAGATATTAAAAATCTTCATCATTTTAGTACATGATAAAATATTTAAAACATGAGCCATCTTGATCGATAATCTTTCCTTGCGCGGCCCATCCAAGCTGAGGATACTTACGGACATGAGATAAACATGCTAAAAGTCAACAAATAATGTTGAGTGAATTCATAGAGTTTAGTAATAATAAATTGAATACAAGTATTATTCATCGGGTAACAAGTATGATCGGTACTTGTCGGGTTATTAGATTATAACATAGAGCTCATGAAACCGAACCTTAACCAAGTTTTATCATTTGCCCCGGTAGGGTAATATTTGCCATTTACCACATATTCTCAATATTATGTGACCGTTGAAAGATGGGCACTACCCATTCGGCCAGGCTGGTCAAAGCCCAATATGCATATTCATAATATTAGCGTTCACACAAAATTAACGGTTCATGATGGGGACTTAATTGGCAAGAGACACTCAATGTTTTATAATCATGTATTGTCAAGCATACCATAAAGCTACTTGTATTCGTTTTGTAAAACTAGCATGTATCCCCCTCGCGAGGTTTATAAAACATTTAAAAGATTAAAAGCGAGGCTATAAACTCAC